>SMSQ01021162.1:8120-91187 GCA_019453375.1 Ctenoplectra terminalis
AGAACGTCCCGGGACGCCTCCTACACCCGAGTTCTGGCATACAACCTTGCACGCTCTAAGGTACGTACCATTTTACTGAAATCGAGCTAAAAAAATGATTAGTATATATATCTCATTTCTAACGAGCTAATACTGTAATTGTTTTATTTTATTTGAAATCAAAATGTCTCTGCTTTATTACTTGAATTTAATTGAATTATCGAAACTCTGAGCAATGATCTGACTATGGTCAATGAAAAGTGAATTTATTTCTTAAGAAAAATTGAATACAATCTAAGACTATAAAGTATAACAAGTGACTCTACAAGATACATATTAAGTAAAATATCCTTGGATGATTTCTTTGTCAAAGCACAATTTTAAAAACACAAAAGTTTCAAGCCTGTTGCTTTGACTCAGAAATCTACCATTCGCAAAATGTCCTCTTGTACATTAAATTTTATATTGCTTTTGTACGGAAATTACTAATAAGAAGCGTTAATATTTTTGTACATCAAATTGTACAGAAAATTTCAAACCGAATATAATAAAGTAAATCAAATGATTCGATACACTTCTATGAAATAGAACATGAAGGTAAGAAATGATCAATTATGCATAATATTAATTTATGTGCAATATGATTTATTATATTATATATTATCACAAAAATAATAATACCAAGAATGATTATCATTGTGTAACATTAATAATAACTTTCAAAGCAATGAAGTCGGAGGGTATCCGACTTCTATACCATGAAAAACATTTAAATAAAATCATTTCAAAAAAAATTGAACCATTAGAATATTCAACTATTCATAGATTTCATTTATTTATAAAAATATTCATATTGACTTTCTAATTTTTCTGAATATAAAAATATATTTGTAGCTATTGATTTTAATTGATCAAATAATTACTATCAAAGAAACGCGATGTACAACAAGTCCTAACCATAGCTAATAAATAAGACACGATAAAAATACAAGAAATGTTACTACTCATGGGTATAATCTATACCCATGGTCACTGTGCTTGCAAAATTTCTATGTGATACAACCAGTCACCCGTGCCGATTCGGATCTTTCATCCTACGGCATGATTGAGTGACCGGAGGAACCTAAACGCATGCGATTCACGAACAGATGCGAAGGATGAGAAGTCATCTACCCAAGGGGAAATCATCCTGTGAAGGAGAAGTCATCCTGTCAAAAAGAAGCCTTCTTGTCAAGGAGAAATCATTCTGTCAGGGGAAAGTCATCTGTTAACATAAAAAATAATTACCGTAAATAAAATAATTACTGCAAATAAAATAGTTCGATCGCAAAATATGGATGCATGCAAATTAATTCTTAAATTTTATTCAAGCAAATTATTTTCAAATGATTTATTAGCCAAATGTTTAATTCCAATTAAAAATTTGTGTATCCAACAAGCTGTTGTTCATTTCTCATTAATCAATTTATTATTTCAATATTATAAAAAATAAAATTCTAAATAATTATTAAGTTCGAAATAAATGCTACGAATAAAATATTGTTCATCAACATTGTAAGTAGTTGTTCGTAATATAACTGTTTTGAAACACAATGAGAACTGTATTGTAAATATTGGTTGCGAGAGTGTTAATCTGTTCGTATTTTCTAATTGTAAACAGCCATGCGTTCTATAGGCTCTCGAGAATGCTTGCGAAAATCCAAGTTTGTACTGTAAACACGCACAGGTAGCGTGATATAAAATCGATATTACGGCGTTCGCGGTGATCTCGCGTTCAAGGCTGTTTATGTTTACAGTTGCCGCTACTTCGTGAATTAGCAAAGCTATTGAACTCTAACAATTGACTCTACAATAATAACTACGACCGACATGCAAACGTTACTTTCGTAATTTCGTTAACGTCGATAAAACGTTAACGCATGATAATATACGAAAAAATCTAAAGACTCTAAATTATTACTATGTTTTGCATTAAGATAATTTTGGATCAAAGGAATCAACTATTTAATATTTGTAAAACAAAGAAGCAATATGTTTAACTTTTTTCTACTTCATCTTAATATTTTTAGACAAACTATGAAATTATTAATTCAATTATATTACGATATTATTTCAAACACATTGTATATCACATATTTCCAACAATTTAGTAAAAAAAGTAATAGAAAGACATTATTCGATAAAATAAATTGAACATTACCAATCTTCCAAAGAATTCTTCAATTTCATCATTAAAGGCTGTGTCGTTGAAAGCTCGACCTTCTATTTTCAAACAAATCTATAACAAATAAAAATGACAAACTTAAAATAAATCAGTCTAAATAAAACACAATTATATCCTAACCCAGCGAATTCAAAATATCGAATAATCACTGACAATCGAACAACAATAGTAAACACAAAATTACTTAGTTCATTCTCGCGATGTTCAATAGGTTATTAATTAGAAACGTAACAACGCGGATAATATTATACGGCGTATAATAAATATTGAAATTATGCCGGTAGAGTTAGGTTATACAAGATTACGAACCTCGATCCAAAAAGTACGCCTTATCCCCACGCCACTGCGTCCAAGAGAGGAATGGCGCCGATCGCTCGGGTCCAAGAGTTGCGCGCGCATGTTCCGACAAACTTTTCGAGGAAAATTTTTCCTCAACGCTGCCGGAAGCTGAATGGACACCAGCAAAATATTTTCAGTGTTCTAGTTTTAACTAGATGGAATATACGTATATATTTTGTTTATTATAATTTTATTTAACATCATTAAATTGTGTTATTTTATTGTTGATAAAATTTATTATTAAAAAAATATGTATATCGTTGTTGGTCAAATTGATTGGTTCATTTTAGTTGTATCTTGTGCGAATGTATGTATCGTGGTAAATGTATATATCGTAACAATAAATTATTCTACCGTGACAAAAATATTCTCGAAGACTGTTTTTTATCTGAATCCTAAAATATAATAATTGTAGAAAATGTATAAATTATTCGGTCAAATGTGTACCCAAGTTTAGACAGATTATCGTTCGTAAAAATCGCAAATAGATAACTATTGTGAGAAAAAAATGTTTATAGAATCTATATCTGAAAGATCGTGTAAGACCATACTTTACAATAATACGTTAGAATTCCATCAAATGATTGCACAAAGTAAGTAATTAATATATCTATTCCTTCGCGACTTTGTTAGCTACAAAGCTGACATTTTTAAGTTAGAAAATATATCTATCCTTTAATCATTTACTTTCTTCGTTTAAAAGACTTCTTCTACGATTATATGCTCCTGTTATTCTCAGAGAAATATAACAGGAGCAGAAAACTAAACTCACGGCTTTATATCGTAGAGGGCATATCGAAGTCTGTTTTTCTACAGGGTCGGTATTTCAGAACATAGGATAGGAAAACTCATAAGATGTTAGATCTATCCTGTGAGAAATCTCGTCTGTGGTTAACTGTTAGAATACTAGTTGCATACTTACTAAGTATGATACATACGAATTTTATATTTTGTCTCTCCTACACATTATTCATAATTTTACGGTTCTGTTTAGTTTTAATCCTCGCCGCTACTAGTGTTGCAATCTTATTCTGTACCGCATCGGTAACGATGGAAACGTCAAGAAAATGGCACATGGCCTGCAGAGCCTCTGAACCTTTCAATCTGTACGATATGAAAAGTTGTAATAAAAATTTATCGAATGTTACATGGATGGACCGCATAACGAATCACATTCAAGGTATAAGATTTCGTCTGTGATTAAAATTGTTTGAACAAATTCATAGAATATAACGAAGTTCTGTAACGACGTTACAATGCAATAGAAAAGGTTTGTAGCGCATATTGAGCGTAATAAATATAGGAATAAAATCAATTAGAAATCACGTATTTTAAAAGAAGTAACGAAAAGGAATTAATTATCAGAAACAACATACGACAAATTTAGAACGATTGTTATAGATGAGTAGGAAGCACGAGAGTATCGTCTGTCCATAGAATTTATAACATGACGTAAGGATCATTAGGTTATAGGATCGACGTGGATTACCCAGCGGTCATATGAGTGGATACAGGCGACCCTAGGATTTGTGGGATCCAGCATCGACGTTTCTCTCTGACACGCGAGACATTATTGACAACCACAAATTCGTGAAACGTGATATGAAAAATTTCAACATCATGGAACCTAACACTTACTACCTGGAATTTATCGAACGAATTTAGCTTCGACTACCTTTTTTGCCTACAAAATCCATCTTTTCGACGATTAATCTTCAGGCCGATCGTAAGATATTTTTAATAACATTGGCGACGACGAAACTTGTTTTAACTCTTTTCTTTTTTGTACGAAATACATGGAGAGTATACGTTAAGAACGGAACACGTGAAACTATCGCCCGACCGTCGTGACATCTGTAACTACAGGTAATTTCAAACGTTTGAAATCTGAATATATAATTTTATTCGATAAACTGGGTCGTTGTTAAGGAGGTAAAAGAAGAGTCTTTCGATTCTATCCGATTGTGTCGACCGATGATTATGTATGAATACGAGATGTCACCAGAATCAGCGTTGGTCCTTCGTTGACGTCCTATACATACTAAATCATTCCTGTTCTTTCAGGGGAGCGCGTGTACAGAGAAGATTGGATAATCAAATGGAACGTGGATTGCACTTCTACACGATGCACTGCTGCAAGAAGATGAATATGTAAATGATTTTGCAACGATGGTGCTTCAACGGTTTCCTTTTTATACCGACGGTTATAAATATGAGTCCTTTTATTAAATACTCTGTGTGTAGGCTTAATACCAGCGGTTAATGTTACCCGTCTATACATTATTCATTTTAATGAATTATTTGTTGAAACCCTTAAATGAGAAAACGATACACACACGAAAAATAATAATTATAATAAATCTGCTGTACAATCTCTCGAATCTCTTATCCTTTTAAACTTAATATTACTTCTTAATTGCTGAATCTTTTCAAGCTACTCAAATGTATTGTACTATTGCGCCACTACTGATGTAGTCAAGATAAACTCTGAATTCAAATAATCGAGCAATTGTTTCCGAAATTTTCGTACCCTGATTAGGTTTGTACTTATTCATTGTAAACTGTTCCAATTAAACATCATTTTTGAAGATGCAAACAATAAAAAAAAGCAAAAATGACAAGAATCAAAATATACGACTTTTTGAAACGAGGAAGTGATTTTTGGTCGACGCTATAAATTTTTACAGGAACGAAATATTTACGCCACAAATGAGAACGATAACAAAGCTGTCTATAATACGAATTGCAATATATTTTGTGCATTGTGAAAACAGTAAAGAAACAATAAAAAAAACACCATACCTCATAATCTCAAACCCGCCGTTTTTTACGTACGGTCGAATTCAAAGATCGTCTTCCCTTTTTCTCTCGGCAGGTGTTTGGACGGTCGGGTCGGATGGTTCGTCGGTGGGCGTCGTCGGGAGCGTCGACGTCGTCGCGACGACGACGCGTCATTGAAGCGCGAGACGTCGTTGAGTAAGCGTCGAGCGCGCGCGCTTCGAATAATTCGCGACTGCCGTTCGTTCAGAATCGAAACGTGATCGCGTCGCACGTGCTGCGCGTTCGTGCACTACGGTCGCAGGATACTCGATCTGAGAGTTCTACCACGTGATTCAAATTCTTCCTCAACAAAACATCAAACGCATATTTTTAATCCAATTATTTGTTACTTCCAACGTTTCCAGCGACATTCAATTTTTTTTTCGATCTTTCCTAGGTTAAGTGATTTCTGTTCTTCAATTATTCGCGCTTAAGAAAAAATAATATAAACGCGAGCTTGAGTCGCACAGTTGGTAACCATTTTGCTCGGAAAATTAGAAACCTTTGGAAGCCGAACGTGTTCGTGTTGCGCATCGTGTCTGGTTACGTTTGAAGACAGAATTAAGGTATCGCACTCTCGAGATACGCGAACGTGTTACGAAAGTGATTTTTCAACAAAAGTGAACCAGAAGGTACGGTTATTTTGTTTCAGGTTATTCGTGTGATTTAGAACTTAAAGAGATATGCTTGGTTTCTTTTCACCTGCGAAGGCAACCGGACCGATTGACACGTAATCGACGGATTTGTGAATCGATACGCTCGTGGATTCGAATGTATGTCCGACGTATTCGATTTGTGTGGAACAGTACCGATGCTCCTGTAAGTGGTGATCCTCGTTAAGAATATTTCTCGTGACCAATCGATCGGAGTGATAGAATTTTCTTGAATTGTTTAACAGTTTCATGCACGACATGGTAACCGTTGCAAACAACGTGTATGTGGTGAATCGATAAAATAAAAGTATCGAATGTCAGGTGTCAGTGCACAGGACGTGGCGAAGATTCAGTCGGCGTGCGATTGTTCGGCAGAAATGAAAATTGACGACAGTCGTGCTACGGTCTGACGGAGAAAGGAATGAAACATCTATGCGAGGATCAAAGTTCGGAGCACTCGAATTACGTAAGCACATCTCGATAATAATAATTCGTAATTCGAATATAAAAAGTAAAACGTTGATCGGAATCGATTCATAGATTAAAAGGAACTAATGTAAAGTAGATTAACCCATTCGCTGCCAAGCCTTGGTTGTATGAAGTCGTTCCCATTGCCATTTATATTTTTTGTAAAAGATCATTCTCTCTAAATAAGAAATAAAGTATAATGTTTGTAAAAAATTTTATTTCTAGTATTTTTTCAAGTTTTTTACATTTCTATATTTATGTTTGTGGCCAGAAACAATTTGCTAATTCAAAAGCCTGCGTGTTATAACATATTTAAAGTAGGACGAGTATACTCGTCTTTGGCAGGGAGCCGAGATATTGCCGCTTTCATGCTCTGGTTGATATCATAGTTCTGAAGGAAATACCGGAATTTATAACAGCTATGGTCACAACCAATGGAAATCCAGCTTCTGTTTCACATACAGCACGTTACAACGAGCAGAACACCGTTTCCCGTGTCGCGATACAAGACGAGTATACCCGTCCTACTTTAAATATGTTATAACACGCAGGCTTTTGAATTGGCAAATTTTGCCAGCGAATGGGTTAAGCAACGAGTATCCTGCATACTTCATGATATTAGTATAAGCTCACGTTTTTTCAATTTAGCGCTAACTTGAAGAGAAATTGGAAGATCTATTTGAAAATTTGTATTTAAAAAAAGCAGGTTGGCAATGGAATGAAAATTTGTAACAGTTTGTATGCATTCGTTTGTTAGTACAGTTTTATACCCTCTTTTTTTTTTTTTTTTTTTGCATTTAATGATATTGTTGTGTAAACAAATTTTTGTTTCGAATCAGTGAGGTTATTAGACAAAATTGTCGAGAAAAGTTAATATATCTAAAGTTATAGCAAGAGATTTATTTTTTTAGTTTTAGTACAGTTTGGTGTATTATAAAATCATATTTCCATATTAGATTTTATATCTAGTTAAAAATACATTAATGTTTGTATCTTCTCCACAACGTAGGTAATAATCCTACTTCGTTGGTATCTTGCACAGAAATGTCAATACTTTATTAAAATGTAAATTTTTGCAACAGTAATAACACCGAGTTTACCAATCTTTTTGTAAGCTATATTTGCCGTGACAAAAATAAAACATTGTATTCAAAACCTTTCGTGCGATTGTCTAACGTGCAGTTGATTAAATTCACTCGTACGCGGTGCTATTGTGTTATAGCAAATGGCCTCTCGGTAGAGAGCACACCTAATACACTGGAATGGAACAACGCGTAATTGCAGCACAATACTGTTCCTCCACTACTGACATCTCACCGCTAATCACTAATAACTTTCGATCGAAACTCTCCTTTGGTTCGTTATTTACTCTCGACAGTGTGTGCTTTAGTTATTCTTACTTGCAGCAGACGTACAATATTGGAGTATGGAATCGACGTTTATACAATAAGAATAGAAAAGTAATACGGGATCTTGAGGTCCGATATAAATGTTGGGATGTAAATTTGAATTAACGTTTATAGTATCGAGGCATTTATAGTGTCTGATCCTGGTATAAATTCATTTTCAATATATCAGGTATGCTAAAATTTTTAAAACCTATCTAAATAACTGATTACTTAAATTTTAGTCATTCCTGAATTTCTGTTTTCATTGAAAGAAAGAAATATAAGAAGAAGTAGAAAAAGGTTTCTACGGCGATAAAAGTAGTGAAATTTATTATAGACGCTAAAGATATTTATGTTTTTCTAATTTGAAAAAGAAAAAGTTGAAAAATATACGCAGATACGTCAAACTATAGTACAAGGTTAAAAATGTTGTTGAGTTTGATGTAGCGTAGAACTGTAATTGTGTGTATGAATGCGAAACATGAGTATCGACAATTTAAAGCTCTACTTTGTCACTGTGACGTACCCAATTTCCAGAATCTAAAAACAATTCGGCATGCTTTTGCAAATCCCATGACAATATCTCAAGGTTATTCCGGAGGAAATCATTTCTGTAGAGAAGCGTCCTTTTAGGTCCCATTCTATAGATTTTCAATTTACAAATATCCGGCCGCGTGAAAGGTTCCGTAATGTGGCAGGCAATTGTATGGAACATTTCGATAGCGATCTGACAAATAAATCTAATTTAGCAGCGTCGTGGTTCGGTGATCTTTATTATTTGAAAGCTACTCGATACTTATATCCGGAACAATTTTCCTTCGAATTCGACTTTGTTACACAAACCGACTTTATTCGGATTAACATCTATGTACTTTAATTTTACCAACACGAAGAATGTAATTTTAATCAACTTTTATTCTTTTCGAAAATTCAATTCACATTAGATTTATGGTGTTTCTTTTATTCAACTTAGATATTGTACATACGTTCCGGATAAAGAGTGAACTAGAAGATTGGTAAAGAAAAGAGTAATATGAGCAAGAATAAGATTAAAAATTTAATAATTAGGTATATTTTTATTGAAATTAATAATACTAAAGTAGAAGAATGTAAGAATGATGAATGACGAATTTTTTTAAAGGTATAGTTCGTTGATATATGGGAAATTTCTGATAGAGGGCTTTTTAATCGCTTCGTTGCCAGTTACAATTAATTGTCGTTAATAAGTTCGACTTGTCTTCAATTATTCTGAAAAGTCGACGTTAATTTGCATCGTTTACAGGCTAAATAGCCTTGACATCTGTCAACAGTTTTAAAATTCCGTCAGCCGAAGCTTTTTGAATCTCGTTCAGCTACATCACTGGATTCTCGTAGTGGGTCACCGTCATCAGTTGTTCGGCACGTTCGGTAAATTGGTCGCGAATGGATATCACGTGCAAATGCGAAGATAATCGATGAAGGTGGAATTTTGCGGCTCGTTATAAGTGCATTTCTAATTTCAACTAAACGAGTGGGCATGTTTTCGATAAAGAGTATCGTATAAATAATGTAATAACAGGAATATCGTTTTTATTTATTTCTTTCCACTTTTTCTTTTTATCTCGATATAACGCCAGACGATGGAAATATATCGAAAGATAAGATAATAAATAATCAACGAGAAACGTTTTAATAGTCGTTTAAAAATAATTCAATCCAACTCTGTACAGTTTAATTACATAATATCTCGATACGCATCCCGTAACAGTAAATTTTCATCATTCGTTATTTACGATGAAAATAATAAAATTCTTGTTCGCGTTCAGCGATAGAAATTTATGCCGGTTAATTGATTACTTCGGTTCATTAACTGAAACTAACGAGTATCGTTTCAAAAGCAAACGAACAGCACTCCCTTAATACTTAAGCTTTGCCATCTACGTGAACGATCTATGGTTATGTCACGGATCGAATGTCTACACCTAATCGAATAATTAGCGGCTTCTATTTCCCTACGGCCATCCTGGCAAGTCAAGAAGTGTAACGTGCACATACGGTACACATGTATTCTTTGCGACGTAACTTAGGTGAAAACTCTGAAAGGATTGAAACATCATGGAAGTATCATCGTGATATTCATATAATCTAAGATGTATCCATTTACGAATAAAATTCATACGATTATTATAGTTTCTTAATCCAGATAAATATGAATATGTGAATCATTTGTATTAACTATATTACTATTAATAAAATATACAAAACTAATATAGATAGTATCAACTTCGCTATTTTTATTCAAAGTTTATTCGTCGAAATAAAAATAAAGCTAATACTTATTTTAATTATTTTACTCTTTGTATAGTCTTTCTAACAAGTTTCTTCCATTGTTTTTCAGATCGCGATACACTGATTCTGCCAGTGAAAAGTTTTGAACTGTAACGGTGGCAGTATTCAACAGCCTTCTTCGTGGTACCCTCGACAGGATCGAGGGGTACACGAAAGAAATCACGAAGGAAGTTTCAAATTTCGAAAGCTCATCGTACACAATGAATGAACCAGATCCCTGCCTACCATTGCTCCTGCCACCGAGATACAGACTCCGTGATCTCCTCTTAGGGGATTACGCTTTTAACGATGATGGCGAACGGTGAGTAAATCTTTGATGTTCCATGTTTTCTCTATAAACGTTCAGAACAGGGAACATGTGGTTGTGAGTTGGGATAAGTTGGCATTAAATGAAAAAATATTTGTCCAATCGGTTGGTATTTAGAGCGTTTCTTTTTTTTTTGTGGGAACATTACATTATTTTTTCTGTTTCTTCTATTATCAATTTATAGTATAACAACACTATCGTGTAAATTTTATCAATACCTTATGAGTTCTTTCGTAAAACTCGAAACGATATTCAAGCGTTTG
The DNA here is from genome assembly GCA_019453375.1 of Ctenoplectra terminalis. Taxonomy (NCBI): domain Eukaryota; kingdom Metazoa; phylum Arthropoda; class Insecta; order Hymenoptera; family Apidae; genus Ctenoplectra; species Ctenoplectra terminalis. The sequence continues at coordinate 18,890 of SMSQ01021162.1, forward strand.
TAGCAATGAAACAAATCTTTGGTGAATTATTAATAGTAGCTGTAGATCTTGAAGGGCTACTTAGATAGATATATACCCATCAATTTGAATCCCAGTTGGGTGTCTGTGCAAAGTATGGCAATTGTATTAAAGTCATCCGAGCGAATGAAAATTTATCTCGATGTAAATTTTTTTATGCAATATTCGACAAAGCTCTCAGCCATAGAGAATGATAATGTGTTCGCGTTATACGAAATCTTTAAAAAAATGTTAGAACACTTACTAGTTTCATTTTTTTTTACTTCTTTTCACTCCTTTTTACTTCATTTTACTTTTTTTTTCACTCTTTTCACTTCATTTTACTTCTTCCGTTGATATCGAAGTTTCTTTGTTCAATTTACGTTAATATAGATAACAATTTTCTATTTCATATAGCGCTTTAATCGCGTTGAATATAATTAGTTGCTTAAAATGGACTTCATGTACTCTACTTTTTATGTACGACCTCTCAGTCTCTATCGAGTTATCCTATTAATTTATCAATATGCGAGACAAAGCAGTGTCTTATGTTGCACTAATTTTTATATTAATTATATTCTTCGTAATCTGAGTCCATTAACAGTTCTTCTTTGAAATACTTTCAAGCGCTCTCAAAGACTTCAACCTCGCTTTTTCGAACCAAATCCAAACCGTGTTTAAGAATAGAAAAATATTTTACATCGATTAAATATTTTTCTAAAGACGGACATTTATAATTGAAAAGTAAATTAAATTTCTGCATGTTAAATAATTACTTTTGTCTATCATGTCTTCGTTTGTATTTAATTAACACTAAAACTACCGTACCAGTCAAAATGTCTGGTTCGTAATTTCTCATTGAAATTGTATAAATTTACAGTAGCGCATTTTTAGCGATTTTCTATAATCTTTTGTACAAAATATGCACAAATAATTGCTAGCCTTATTACAAGTATTTTCTCAAATACTCATAATTTTGATTTCTTTGGAACAAATAAATCTATTTTAATCGTCGGTAGTTCTAATGTTAAACCAGCCTCGATTATCGAATACTTCTCGTGGTTCCTTCGCTTGTTTTATTACGGATAGACCAATGTTGCCTAAGTTTTTAAGAGATTTATATTACAATTCTTTGAAACTCATTATACGATGAGCCCTAAGTGGCCTTGCAACTTTGTCTTGAAAATAAAATTCTTACGGTCATCCCTTATGCGGAACGACCGCCAAGGTGCGGTCATGTATAGACGGACTTATAAACATTAATGGGAAACTCTAATTCATTTCTTGAAAGGAAAAGAGGATAAGAAGAAACAAACTAAGCTGTGAGATTCATTCGCAATCGGAAAAGGCGATTAGGGAGTTGAAAGAGAAATGATCGTGTGCTTTACGACAATGACTTTCTGCGTCATTCGTAATATTCTCATTAATGAAATTTATGTAAAATTTCTAGATCAAAGATATGTTAAAAAATGTTCGATGAAAGTCGATGAGAACAAATTTGTCGGGATAATATTAAATTTGCAATAATAATAATTACACAAAAAAAATAAGGCAAGAAAAAATGGAAAATGTAAAGAAGATTAAATTCGAGGGAAGTTAAAGCTTATCGAAGGGAAGTTTAATGTTGAAAAAAATATATCTAGATCGCAAATGCCTTAACTCGTGAATATTAAATATTTACTAGAATTTCTCGTTGAGCCACCTTTTTCTTCAATTTGATTTCCTTCGCTGCTGAATGTACGTCTGTGTTTCTTTAATGATTCAAAGTTTGTACCACAAGGAGGGCAGCGAATGGATCGTGAATTGAATATCACGATGTCCATTATACGGTTGTCTTGAAATTTCAAACGATGAGACAGCTTTGAAGGGGAACCAGAAATAGTACTGAATTCAGGATAAATGGGCTGCCAAATTTCTCATCTGGAAGTTAGCATAATTTGCTGCTTTGAGCATGGCAGTTTCGTACGTTGAATGGATAGACTGTAATTCGTAAATTACTGTGAAAATCATGTGATGCGAAAAGTGTTGGCAAGAAAATGTAATCAGACCATTTGCTTCTCTCGCATGATTTAATATCATTATTGTCGCAGTGATAGTATGGAAAGAAATCAGACAGCGATACGTCGTCTTATTTTCTTCGGACGCATAGATTTTTTCGAACTAAAAAATATTTTATTCCGACGTGTGTAATTGCTTTGTTCTTCTCGTTAGAAGGAACGAAATAATAGATTCCATAGAAACGTTTAACCGTAAGGCGATATGTAAGCGTATTTTCTGTCATTTGTATCGATTATATCACCCGTACGTAATGGAATTTTACGAATTCCTCATGCGAGAAAAAGAACTTTTTCGCCTGAAAACATAGAAAGAGAAACTACGTTTTCTTCTGGGACACCTTCTCATTTTACGTCACCTGTCGGCTGTTCTATTCAAATTTTCATCTAACTCGGAATCGATTGAATTTAAAATGCTTTGGAATGAACTGACTGTTGATCCGGAGAAATATTTTTAATCTGAAAACGCGTAACTTTAAGTTCTTCCATAATAATCGATAATTACTTAAATATTGCGATTCACTAGTTGTACGAGTATACGTTAAAAATATTTAGTTTCTGTAGTCCAGTTCTGGTTTCTTTTTTAATAGATGTTGTTTTCATTTAATAACGAAAGTGTTATCTTTTTTTATTACCACGATCGATATTGTACCGCTAGAAGTATAAAATCATTGGGGATAATTATTTTATGATAGGCCACGCTTGGATTTTACGTGACTGCAATCTCTTCCGGTGCGACAGTCTTGCACTGTTTACTTGTTTGAAAAGTGTTGCTTGTCGACACCTTTAATCAGCTTACCGATAGGCGCATCAATTATGCTAAAATGAATTTAACCTCATATTGGACCATTTAGTGGATCCACTTGTAGCTCGAAATCGGTGTCCGTTAATTAATAATAATTTCACGGCGAAGCGACGTATTGTCGGGATTATATTAAATTGGAAAATCAACTAACGTCGAATCGATTGAAGCGATGTAATCGTCTAATATCTGCGAAGAATATACAAGTATGGAACTGGAATTTAATATTTTGTCGTGTAATAATTTTTTTACTCGTTGAACGTAAACGCGTTCCTTTAATAAGAATGGAATATGCTTAACTTAAATAATACCTGATATTTACTTGCTAAACAGAATTGGAACTTAAACCTCTGGTTAGACGTATTCAATGGAAGTTGAAAAAGGCATTGAGAAAATTTCTATAACTCGAACTCTGAGAAGAAATATTGTCTCCTTGTAAGGATTCTGTGCCCACAGCATTATGAATATTTCAAGTACTTTCCAATCAATCTCGCTTCAGATCATATAATTCTATTAGAATTTCATGAAACTGAATAATTTGTTTCTGTAGGATTATATATTTTACTGATAAAATTATTATCCACAATGTTACTAATAACACTCATTACTCTTTATCAATAATATTAAAACAATAAAACTCATCTTACGTTTTATAAATTTATATTTTCTTTTTCTTGCAAGATGGTTATATTTTTAATTTCTCATCATTTGTATCTACATATTTTAAACGATCGAATATCAGAATACAATCAAATTTTTGTAAAAATATTAATTGTTAGTATAATTTGATATTTATCAAGCCGAGATATACACCAAATAGTGATCCAACGCAAGATAATACTTGTATCTTTTAAACTCGGAGAAAACATCACAAATAATTTCGTTAACGAAGGTGTTAGGCTTCGGAACGACACTGAATCGTTCCTTTGCACGGGGAGTCTGGTTTTCTACGCCCCAATACCCCGACATCCTTTAAAAGAAAGTCGGTCAGAAGCGCGTATGAAATAAAAAAAAAAAAGAAAGAAAAAATGGTATTAATCCAACTCTATGATGACCGAGTAAGTTGAATTCAACTGAGAGTACCCCTGCGACCTTATGCACGTGTGAAACACGCATCGATGAAATTTTTACTCCGTCCATTTTTATCATATCCATTCCCGTGTATTCTCTTCCATTTGATGCGTATTTATCGTGCCTTTTACAGTTTCCTTCAGTTACACCTCATACGTATTCCAAATGAAACGCTGCAACAAAATTTTTATTTTCTACGAAACCGATTATTCATTCTACTTTGTCTACTTTGCACTCTGGTCGCGTATCTGTTTTATTGAATTTTTACATCCGTCAAAAACCGCAGAAGATAAAGGCACCTGTGTGCGCTTTATCAATTTATACCGCAGTATATTCATGGTAATAACTCGGAAAGGGAGGTTTTCTAACTTCGTGGTAGAGCATCCTCGTCCTCGTGTTCTCGCGTTAACCATCAACCTGCAGTTAACGCGATTCCAGATTCATTAATGCAAATATATGCAAGATCAGCAACAACGACGGGAATCCTTGTTTCTGATAAGGCGGCCATAGTGGCTGCCAAGCAAAGTTTCGTCGCAAGTAGGTACGTGGCATAACCACGTGTGCATATACACGCCTTCGTCGAATCGACACCGACCGGATTTAAAAAGTGACGCAGAAAGGCATTGTCTTATTTCGTGCTAAGGCTGTGAGCCGCACTTGACACAATTAATATCGATCGGTCTTTGTATTTTTGTTAGTTTCCGTTGTCCTTTCTCATTTCGTCAACCATCTCGCCCGCACGTGCGAAGACGCAACGATGTTTTAAATATGTTCTTACATATCTGACCTCGAGAACACTTCGGTCGAAGTTTTTTGACGAATTTTAGTGCTGCTTCCTGGCGTCGGTTCACATTTCGGTAAATTCTCACGTAGACTTTTCGAGAGAGGATACCATCTTGTGTTGCCATGAAATTTGAGTCTTTATTTGGAACCTAGGGAAATTTATGTACGCTGAAAATAAAATAAATAAGCAAGTTTATATGAACGTATCTCAAGTTATAATCGAATTCGTGTTTATTAAACTTCAGCGAACAATGGTTTCTACTTATTGTTTGATGCGGTTCTTCTACGTTTCCTCGTGTATGACACCTAATAATATCGTTAAAGTGTATTATTAAGTTTAATTACGTTGAACGTTGTTGTTACTAATAACGAATAATACCATTCCAATTAGCTGAAACGGTGGAAGTTTATGCTGAGCCAAGTAACGAAGTACCATTATGGGCCGTATTAATCATTATAGCTAGTTTTCTCTTTCGCACAGTATATCACATTATTGTAACCAAGCATACTTATGTGCTTGAATTAATACGAACGTTAATCTGTAATAAACGGTCTGTGTTAAATATCATTTGAAACGAAACGAATTAAATTTATAATACGCACTAATTATAGAAATTTAGAATATAGCAGCATTTAAATGTGATACACGGAAAAGTAATTATTTGAATTTTTCATCGCTTCGAATGTGTGTCTGTTTGGAAACTTTATCCTTGACCAAATGGGTAGATCAACTTTAAACCAGCTTGACCGAAATAAAGAATAGTCATGAATACGTCGTTTCGTGGTTTGTTCTTTCCGATCTTTCGGGGCAGCTTGTAAAGGCGTACTTCTCGCGTAGGCACCTTTGATATCAATATTCCCTATTAGCTTATCCCAATTATTAAAGCGGAGCAATATTACCCGGATCAAAGTACTTTTAAAAATTTCCACGGAGGAAGAGTTGCGCGTACGACTCTATATTAGTGCAACAAAATATATGGAACCTCCAGAGATGTAAATTTCTGTTAAATCCTTTACCAGTTCGTAAATTGTATTATTTTTGGTGAAAAATATGCGGAGGATGCTGCAGCTGTAAAAGTATCAACAAAATCTGAATTAACATCGTTAAAGATACCTCTTCATATTTGTTCTTTTTATTATTCCATATTCTTTATTGCAAGCCTGCAAAGAATTGCGAAAATATTTTAACGAATTCAAGAAGAGCACACTTTGTTTTCCTTATCGAAATTCGAACAATCTGGAATTATCCTTGGTTCCGCGATCACGATCTAGTTTATTATTCCACCGTCGATGTCGCTCGGCTTATCAATTAAACCGCGAAGATCGAAGCGAATAATTGATACTTTCAAATGCGAAATAGCTATAAGAGATCGCGTTTAATTTTAATCCCCCAATCAGATACGATCTAAAATTCCCGCTCAACTCGATACCCCGGAAATACGGTTCCCCTTAGAAACTTGCGTGTGTTCTTAAAATTTCCCGTAGCTATCTTTCGGCTTATATACGAATTCTTTATCACCGGAAAGCTTTTTAATTTCCCCTCGTCTCGACTCCCCGTTCTTCGCCACGGAAATTCACGATTAAAGGAGATAGCTGTGAACTAGGCGTCCCTGCTCCTAAATGGTCACACCTTTCATGGTTGCAATTGCTTTCGCATCTCCGGCTGGCAGGAAATTGATGGCGGCCGCTATATTTGCCCACGTATTGTCGAATGCCGATGACAAACCAATGAACCGCCAAAGCGGGTTGTCATGGAGATGCTTCGAGTCTGTTTGCTTTTGCATAATTGTTTTTTCTCGAGATCAAACGATAGAAACATCTGTTGAAAATGTGGTTGTTTGACTGGCGCTACTACTAGCGCATACTGCTGCGTCTGCATCCTGCAACCCCCGAGTGCATTCGAATGAAGTAGAAATAACCGTGTATTCGAAGCATGTTTTCGCATTTAGCATTGTAAGATGTACATATATTGTAACGCGTGTGCATTCAGCTGGGAAGTTTATCGTATGGTGTAATTTATGGGTTCTATAATTCGTCCATTTGTCGGTGGGAATTTAAAGGATTATTTTTTATAGGAATGCATATTGGGTATTAGGGTGGATATATTTATTTATTACTTTTTGTTGTTGGGAGCGAGTTGTATATTATGCAGTTGCGACTAATATGCAGAGAGTAATCTGTAATTTACACACGTAAGACGCGATAAGCAAATAGCATAACTTCTGGCAATTTAACCGGATACGTAATAAATAAGATAAAAAGGTTGAAACGGATTTGATATATAGGAGATTTTTGTATTCGTATAGAAAGTTTGTTAACAGATTAAAATAATGATCGTAGCGAAGAGTAAAAGTACTAATGAATAAGATAACAAGTCGGAGCCTTTATTGATCGCGACTACTTGTTACAGGAATACACTGGGTTTTCTTATCTGTACGGTGAAAGCTCGAAATTGAATCATAAAATATATTTGCGATAATATAATTGCGATGAAAAGAAATAATAACTACACAACCTTATCGGAACAGCTTCTTGTTCACGAAGATCTTATTAATACCACTTGAGAATTGCGTTGGCTAAGTAATTGATATAATTAATTTTGCAAGGCTGCATATGGGAATAGGAAAATGTTAGTGAAAAACTAGGACGTGAAATTAATAATTTACACGATTGCCTGTTGTGCTACATCGTAGGTTGCAATTACTTTGTGTTCCGGTCTCATCTAAGTTGGCGAGCTTCCTTTTTACGGCTACTTTTCCTACGAGACTCTGTTCACCTTCATTTTTTCCCACCAAGTTAAACAAAATTCACTATTAGCTCGTGGCCTTAGGAATGAAGTCACAAACTTATAAATGTCACAAGAAGGAATTAATTGAAAGTTAAATTAAAATGCATTGCGAACACAATGAAAGCGCCACAATTGTATTATAAAACCTGATATTCGAAATCGCCACGAACGGTGATCAAATTGGAAAATAGTATTAATCGTAAATCGGTCTAACAGTATCGGCTGCAAATTGCATAGAGTATCGGGATAATTATAGTAAAATTTAATTCCTGTGATCTAAGTGATCCAATTTGCCATTTTAAGCTAAACCATTTTATAAAATTGGTCGAGGGTTTCGTAGAGAATAGATCGTGAAAATAAAAGTCCAAAGAGACACTCTCAGCTTTGTTACAGTAATTATTCTGGGAATTATGAAAGGTACTTTTCAATGCGGCGGTACTTAAGAAAATTATTTCGTATTCTTCTTAATTCGTCCGTTCCCGCGTGTGGAAAGTATGTATATAGATTTCGACCTAATCTTGGTAAAATATTTAAAGGTTAGAAACATGAGTATCTAAAAAGGTCCTTCAACTGGTCAATATCTTTAATTGATATTGCGGTTTCTCCTTATTTGCAGACAGAATCCATTCGGATATACGTGTTCGATGAGCGTTCAATTTTCGTTCATTAAATCACCCAATATCACGAGCGATACGATGCTTTGTTATATTGACAATAATTGTAAACGCGTACTCGAAAGCGTGTGCAATTAATGGGTTTGAAACGCTGATTCTGTAAGTTGAACAATTAAATTCCGTTAGAGTGCTGTTATCGCGAACACTATAGCTAATAGTAACACAGTACTGAAACGTACTGAAACTCATTTCATTATCAATAATTATTGTATTATTCTTGAATTAATTTGATCGTAGGTATGCTGTGATTAATTATTCAATCGCGTTCGGAAAATTATTGTTTCAAGAGCAAGAACCAATTAGTTTTCTTGTCTAATGATCGACATATTGATTGAATAATAGCTGCGTTACAACTATTGTAAAGAAAGGAAATAATAAATTTTCAGTCTCGGTATTACGGTGAAAGATACTTTAATATCTTTTGTAGGGATTCGTGGATGGCTCTTCAAAAATTACTTTTAAGTGGGTAAAGCAGAGAGTGTTCGATCTCCTGACTCTTCGAAAGACATTCAAGAAATTTCTCTGCAAAATTTTATTTCGCTCGGTTGCTGACTTAAATGAAGCACGTTTCATCAGTGCTTCGAGGTAGCTTGTAACCTACACGTTGAAACGTTTCATTCTTTCGTGTTTTCGTGAACGTTGTTTCTCGAAGAAAAGCTTTATAGGTCAACGAGGTACAAGTCGTTGAATTAAGGATCAAAACATGCCTATATAGAGAGGCGACACCTTTCTACTTTATCGGCTGCTTCTCCAGAGTTTCTAAAGCTTTTGAGCTTGCGAGCTTTATACTTCCTGGCGAACGTTATAACGTTTCCGTTGTTCTCTAGAGTGCGCTGCTTGATGTTGCCGACCTTTTGTAAAACAAAGATTCTTTTAGTAAACTTTACCCCGAAAGGGTACAAATTTTTCTCTTTCATGCTTCACGATTCATTATTGAATTAGATATCGAGTAACAATCTAGCGTGTCGTTTGTGATCTTCGATCGATTCGATTTGTGGTTGTATATTAACAGGTTGTTGAATGTACACAGAAAGTATTTTCATTATATCTTTATTCGAGTGTTTATTTTTCATATATATTTTTATATTTTTGTATTCTCGTACGAAGTATAATAGCTGATTCTATAATTTTATAATTGATGAATTCTATAATTTATCTTTTATTACGATTCCTCGAAGTTGCTGATATTTAAAAATCAACTGCTTTTACTTGTATCGAAGAAATCTGTAAACCGTCTGACATATGGTTGAGTTATACTACTGATCCGCGCTGGAATGTAATTATATTGATCTCATTAAGTAATTTTATAAATGAACTTGCAATATTATCTTGTGTTTTCAGTATACTCTTAAAAAAAGCATCAATGTCTTTATTTTAACCATTCTGCGGCCTTTGAATTATCTTTGATCCAATTATATCACCCTTTTCTTGAATAGAATTTTTTATTCTTGAGGCAAATATGAGAAAGTTGTTATTTATATGCTTGATTTCTTGTTTCTATTTTATATTGAAGATTTATTCTTCTCAAAACTAGAAAATTTATTTTAGAAATGAGATCATGATTCGGTAGAAACAAACTTCGAAGACCATAAAAGGATCAAGAAAATTGTGTTCTTTCTGTGATTTACAAAATAGCAAGAAATTTTATTAAGAAACCAATATCACGCGAATAGTTTCGCAATTTTATTTCGATACACGCTGTTGCGAAGCATCGCAAGAGGTGAACCACGTGGCAGATTGAAAAGTTCGAGCTTTCCGCGCTACGTTCATATTCAGAGCGCAAGCTCGCCACACAAGTGCAGGTTACCTCCGGCGCGAATCGATGCTGTACTCCAGCTATCCATTCATCCCATTTCGTTATTCTAAAATAACTCCGGTTTCAATGCCTACAACCTGCCATGTTACGATGTAATAAAATTTAATCCGATCGTCCAATTAAGCGGTACACGAGAATATAAAACAATAAAGTGATATTCCACTGTTAAGCAACAACCGCCTTTCGCGAAAACAAGCTTCTCTTAATTTTCTAAAAGTAATTGTCCCTACACTTTCATAAAATTTTCATAAGATACCAGTAAAACTGCTCCCATGTGCTTTAATACAAAATTTACACCCCGCTACTTCAGGAAGCAGGAGGTCCATTCATTTATCAAGGAGGGTTCGTTACCCAGGAGTATAATATAAAATAATATCATGTAAATTACACTGCGAACTTTCACGACCCTCGAAGAATCTGTATACACGAAATATTTCACAAAATGAACTCGTTCCTGAATTCGCGTTACGAAGTAGCGTACCATCGCACCCTTGTATCATCGATAAGCAACACTGGTCCGTGGACACGTACAGGTTCGGTTTACCTAACCGATGTAGGGTTATTTATCACGAAGATCGAGTTGATCTCGAAGCTGACAGGATGGATCTGATGTAGAATATGGGAATGGTGAAACGTACGAAGCATCCACTGGCGCAGTCGCCTTGACAACGGCGGCGCCACGTGCATGTGTGCGCCGTTTTGCCACGTATTTGCCACAAGCGAGATGGAGAGGAAGCCATCGAACAGAAGGGTGCGAGCGAGTAGCGTTGACAGGACTAGAGGGAGGCAGCTAGAGTGAAAGAGAAAGACCGTTATCTGGACAAGGAGGGAACGAAAGAGAGGGGAGAGTGTTGGTGATAGGAGAGGAGAGAGTAAGGGGTGGCAGAGCACGAGAGAAAACTGCTACGATGTACCGCAGTACGGGGTGGCGAGCTGCGAGTTGGCTCCTCGCACAGTGAAAAACTAGTGGACTGGAGAACAGCCCGGTACAACTCACAGTGACACGTTATCGAAACTGATCTCTCTGTCCAGGCGGTTTGTGATCCGCCATTTCCATTCACCGAAATCCTCGTGCGTTTTTCACGGATCGTGTCACCACGAGTTCTCTTTTCTTGGTGCCAACTCAAGGACAGTTATCAAGGATCTTCGACGATTCCTCGAGAAACGATTAGTTCCCGTTGGAACGAAGATTCTTGGCGCGTGTGCGGTTGTAACTTACAAAATCTATGGGATTGTCCTAGTACTGGTTTCATGTCAAGGCCGATGCAGTATGTAACATGTCGATATACTTAACCGGTTCAACCGCGATACACAATCTTAGACACTTCTCTCTTGATCTTCCTGAGAACATATTCGTCGTATTGCAACGGTATCGAGCGTACACTGGCAAATTTGTCAGCTGTTAAATGTTCCGTGAAATTTCTTTGAAAGATGATCAGCTGATTCCCCGTTTCGACACCGATGGTAATCGAGGCTGTGAAAATTGTTAACGTTTCGAGGATCATGAACGTCGATTGAAGGGTCGTCAGTGGTTACACGTTACCTCGTTAAACAGCTCGTTAAACTAGAATGTTGAGTAGAATTTTTGAATTCATATATTTATGACCTTGTATCGATCAAGTTGAACAATGCGAGATTACTTTTTGAAACGATGAATATCCAGACAGACGAGGATGAAATAGTCGATAAGTGAATATCCATCGAGTTTATAACTGTTTACCGTTTATGATAAAACAAAAAAACAGAGAGAGAGAAAAAGAGGAATTCTATATGCGTCAGTTCCAAGTGCACAATCGTTGATTATCCGTGAATGTATATGACATTTATGAGCGTGCATTAACGGATTTGCATTGTGAGAGAAATCTGGAGGTAAAATCGAGAACAACCTTGAAACACGCACAGTAAACGGTAAGCCTTAACGATAGCCGCTGTATAAAATAAGTTGGCAAGATAAAGCAAGAGAATGCAATCGTCAAGGAAGAGAACCCATCGATCGCTTCGCAACCTGTCGCAACATTTCTAATAAAACGTTCAAATCGGAGATGTACCAATTGTTCCAGTTGAGTGCGCTTCGAGCAAGGACATTACCGACCAAATAATATTCCAACGGTCACGACCTTCGATACTGACCATCGCGTGACCTCGTCTAGGCCAATTGAAATTTTGCCGTGACAAGGAGCTGCTGCGGATTGTTGCTGGCTCGAAAGCCGTCGGTTAAAACCGCAGCGATCAATTAAATCGGCCCTGAAAACGTCAAAACAGTCCATTTAACCGAACGTTTGCGACACGTTCGCGATACGTTTGCGGCCACTGTTCACCGATCCGATAAAACGGCAAAAGTGTCGAGGAGGACGGCAATGTTTGTGTTAATCGAAAGAGATCACGATAATGTGGCGTAGAAACAATAATCGTTTGGTTTCTCTGCAATTAACGCCGATGGGAACAATCAGAATGCATTTGTCGAATGCAATCCGTACACTCGTTGCATCGGGTGCTAATGGAGCGTGATGTTTATCGATACTATGGTTACGATCACGAGGCTGCCTGTTATTTGACATCGATTGAAAAGAAGATTATTGGAAAAAGAAGTATTTTTCAACGGAATTTCCGTACGAGTTAAATTTTTGAAAATTGTTGAACATAGCCGATAGAATCGAGTTAGATATTTAGGGGTTAATTTTGAAATCGTTGTTGAAGCTGCTCACGTTTGATAGTTACGCTAGATTCGTTAATAGCTGTTCCACTGTTATCGATATACACGATATGTTATTTCGTGTGTAATTTTTAAACAATTTTCCTTACCCTTGATATCGCAAGTACATCAAAGGGATACATAAGTCTATCGAAATTGTTACTACGTATTTTCGGCGTAAGGAATAGAATCGTATATCGTTCGAGCATCGCACTTGTTAACAGGGGTCACTAGTTGTGAGAAATTTTTAAGAAAGCTCTATCTCATCGATTACTTCTCGAAGAAAATTTGCATTTCTCGTTCGACGCGTGGCTTCGCGTCTCATCGAACGTACCACGAAACATTGGATAGGACAAGTTTCAAAGCTAACAATTGTTAATTTTGCACACTCCGTTGCCGTTACTTTACTCTTGATTAATTAATTGTGCCAATGTTACGCAATTGAAGAGAAACGCATAGAAATACAAGTAGCTTTACGCATTTTACAAAAGCCGGGAGCAATCCTCGTTAATTGCTTCAGCTCAAAAGTATACGAAGAAACTTGTGCGACCTGAAAACGATCTGTTCGATCGTTCCGCTGAAAGGAACGTTTTTAAGAAACAATTACGACTCTCGTTATCCACCGGTGAAGGAAGAGCAGTACCTTCCTAAGAACATAATACTCAGCCACCGTGGAGGACAACCATCAAGTTTGATACATAAGGCTTATCGATTAGAAATTACGCTGATACCTCGAAGCTAGTACAAATTGCCTTGAAACGATTAAGTTAACTCTATCTTTATAGAAAGATCATTACTGTTTGCCAATAACGACGAGCTCGTAATACCTATCCCATTAAAATTAAATCAACCTAGTAAACAGAAGACGAAGAAAAGAAAAACGGAAAAGGAGCAAACGGAAGAGCAATAAATCGAACCATCATAATTCTAAGCTCCACGCAGTAATCTCGATCAATCCACCGCCATGGAAAAAGATTTCAAGTTGTCTCGTCCCTTTGACCGTTCGAAAGTGATCCGCGAGTTGTTGAAACACGACGTCTGGACGCACCGCGTTCCCACGACGTAATCCGCGATGTGAAAGTGACGAGTCGACGATGATGTTGTCGGAGGGACATCGTAGATCGATTCGTTCGCCGGTTGAACGATCACGCGCAACAAAGTGAAGCTTCCACCGGGAAAGAGGGAACAGCGGGCGAACGAGTCGGCGTTCCGTCACCTGTTCGCCCTGTTTCAACAGCGTAAGCCTCGGGATCCTCTTCGAGGCCAGAACGCTGCCTCGTCGGTGCCCCTGCTCGAGATGGGCGCCAGAGCATGGGACTACGAGGCACTGCCGGAACTTCACACCTCGACGGCCGTCACGCCAACTTCAACGCCGCCGAATGCACAACAGAAGACGCACTCGCCGAGGGTTTACTTCCAGGCAGAAAATTTGGCCTCCACCAGGAGACGGAGCAGCTCCAGGTTATTCACGCCCCAATCCTCTTGCAGGAGACGTAGCAGAAGCATGAGCGCATGGAGCGACTTGTCGAGGTCGTCGTTCAAGCTCGACGAGAGGTAGGTCGTCGATCGGTTCTTAAATAGATGGTGTAGCTATTTGGGTCGGAGAGTCGAGGGAGCTTGGAGTTACGTTAATTAGTTAATTGGAACATCTTTTCGAAGTGTCTAAATGTAAGGTTTCTTTGGAATGTTTGATTTTTTAACTATTCTTGACTTGATTATAGATCGTCGTTCCTTTCGGAGTATAATTTTTATCGATACTATTTTTTCGGTTGGATCATTGAATCGTGATTGTTATTTAAAATAGAGTATTATTAGAAGTTATTGGAAGCTTAAATGAATTTTTATTTTCGAAGTTGTATTATCGTGCAGCAGGATTTTTTTTTTTCTTCTATAAGGGAAGGTTTAATTAACATTTGTAAATATTCTCATAACAGTTTTAATAGTTGACAGGGAATTATTTAAAAATATTATATTCGTAGTTAGTAAAAGGGAGCGTGAAAATTTAGTTTGTTCAAAAATTTCTGACAACTTGTTACCGGTAAATAACAAGTACTAATTGTTTGAAAATATTGTTCAAATTTGGAATAAACTAGCGTTCACTTTATAAAAAAATATAACAACAGATGTTCTTTTGAGCGAAATGAGTTGTGTCCCTAGGTTTTGATCAGTCTAAGTTTTCAAACACGCTGTTTCTCAGTTTTCTCACGTATTTAGTAAGTTATGTGACTTCACGTTCACTCAAGTTCTCTCATCGTTACTTCCGTAGTGGTTTTCTGTGATTTCTCCAACTAGCAAATCTCAATCTTCCGAGAAAGTTAGGCATGTTGTAACCGTCGAATGTACAACTTTTCTCTCGGGCTTACTTGTTTTACGTATTCAGAGATTAATGGCAATAGAAAACTTGTTTGTTTCAAATTCCCCCGAGCATACTGAATTTAATAACCCTTTTAAAATGTATATTTTATCGCTTTACAAACATAAATTTACAAACGAAATAAACACCATAATGCATGACAAAAATATCGTATACCACACAAAAAAATATTCGACATTAAATGCTTTATTATATTATTTTCTGCTATTAACCTCTTGAAAGATGATTTCTTTTTAAGATTAGTAAAAGATGATCTAGTATTTTATTAAATTACATCTGTTTATTTTAAATCGATGGCTATTCGACGTAATAATATAGCAAAAAATGAAAAAAAATGAAAAAAAATGAAAAAAAATGATAAAAATATAAATATGAGGCTGTAAAAAAATTAAAAAACTAAGCGCAGACATATGTAGCAGCGTCCTTCAAGGATTAAAAACTGTTTCACATCTTTATTATCATATTAATACTTTTTAAACACACATGGAGCAATCGATCGTTCTATTATAAAATTACCGTACAATCTCTGTAAGATATATTAAATTAAAATTATTTAATCAATATTTACAGGAGCAGAAATAAGTAGAATATAGGGCAAAGATAAATTAACATCGTCGTTCGATGTAAACCGTATTTTATTATCCTGAAATGATAAAATAAATTTGTAATAGTAAAATTGCATCGTGACAAATGTACGCGAAACTTCGTTTCTAAAATATGTATTAGTACCGTCACACTGAACGACGTTGGACCGAGATGCTGGTGGCGTGATGTAGCGAAAGAAAAAAAGTAAAAACAGAAGAATATTTCATATACCTATAAACTACAAACGTAGCAGAACTTTAGTTGTTAGCATTTAGATAAATTCATAGCGATATAAGAGCATGGAATGTATATACACGCATGTGTCGCGCGTAAAGTTCCATGTTCCACCAAGAATGTTTGACGTTCACCGTATACCACCTGCTGTTTTGTTTGTTTAATAATTCCAGAGAAAGCGAAACATAAATAAAAGGTTAAATCGTGGAAACGAGTTAATTAACGTTATAACGTTCCGGCCAATTTTAATTCCATTCTGTATTAAACAATTTTATACCCACGCAGAGCGTAATAAAGAATAACAAGATGAATAAGAAATGAAAATAATCGTATAAAAAAATGGCAGAACATTAAAAATAACCATAACAAAGAGTGATAAAAAAATGCAGCGTAATCAAAGGAATTGATTCAAGGAAAATGCTGCCTCTAGTGGATTTGGAGTTATAGTTTCTTGTATATGTATCTCTCTTTATTTTCAAAATATAGGTTTCATAACGTGTGCTGCTATATGCTGGTGCAGCTACCAGTGTTTTTATATTTTTCTCTTGTACATGCTATGGATCGCACGAATAAAGCGAGGAATAATAAAATCCAAATCCATTGAAATATTGAAAAGTCGTCTCTTCCGCGGCTTTCATTTTTTTCATCGATGCGCATTATACTCTTCGACAACATTCCGCGATGCAAAATTGAAACCTGTCTTTTTATTATCAAACATTAAAAAAAGTATCGTTATTAATTCTCCTTTTATATAAATTTATATCGTCCGTTTATGTTTGTTACTTCCACGTAAAATTCTTTGTTTCAACGTGTTTATTTATCTTTCTATCGATATATATATATATATATATATATATATATATATATATATTTATATATAAAAATAGTAATGGCCCCGAAAAAGAGTAATGGCCCCTTTGAAATAAGTCGAACGTTATTTCATTGCAAACCGATGGCGCGTGTACATGTTCTAAGCTTCGGTTTTTAATTATTAATGGACTCAGCAGGGATAATCGAACCGTACAACTGCTAATGTATCGAAAACCAATATCGACCCGCAGTTTCGTACTGTCGAGAACTTGTAATTAGGGATTTCGAAGGTTCCAATACGCCCTTTTCTATGAAAAGGTTGACATATATTTGATTTAATGCGATGTCAACTTAACAGAGAAATTTCTAAACGATATTTATTGTACAGCAGAACTCGTTGGTATTTCTCGGTACTGAGAATTTAAATTCCCTCCGTTATTATTTATCGCCGAGCTGTCTGTCCCGCAAGCATAAATTTTCCGTACTTTTCACCAATAACATGACGAAATAACTTAAACGTACATAATCTTGATTCATGACATAACTTCATTTAAGATATTCCACGAAACATGCTCTCCGTTTATTTTCGTTTAAAACGTTGTATTCGTCAAGTTTATATTCCGAGTAAAAAAATACGTTTGCTTCTGTGCAATACCGTGGAAAGTACTTGGGTGCTCGGAAATTCTGTAGCGTGTACTTTATGGCTACTTGATAACATTCGTTTAGGTGGTTATCGTACGTAAAATAGGACTTTGTAGAATCTTAGGCGAACACAGTTTGAAGTGTACACGTAAATAAATATTAGGCCGTGAAATATAACTGTATAATAGAAAAATGACAATTTACCTTTTTATATCAAATATTATTTCATACCTAAGCAGATAAAAAATATTTTTTTTCTAGAAACAATTAGTTTAAGAATCAAACGTAGACAAAGAAAAATGATAAACTAATTTTTATTCAATGCATCATATAAGTATAGTTCGAAAATGCCAATTCTCCTTAAAATAACATTGAAATTAGAGTATTGACCATTTAAATTCACAATATTTATTCCAAGCTTAAAGCAAAGTTGATTCAATCGCTTGAACAAAGTTTAATATTTATGAAGCTTAGTCATTATCAAATAAAGCTTAAGAAAAACCGCACTGTTTTATCATAAATCGAGAGTAACCTAGAAATGCGAATAAGAAAATGATTCCAACTTTAATTCTCCACCATGTTTATACATTTAAAGCTTAAAAGCTAACGTGATTATTTTAGTTTCATCTCAGAGACAATTTTCTATAGCCTGTGTACGAATTACAGGTTGACTCGCGAAAAACTTAAAAAGCAAGGTTCGCGTAAAACGGAAGCACCAACAGCTCTTGCGTTTTTCGCGGTTCTATATGATACGCGTAACATTTGATGCTTTCAGAAACTGTAACGTCTAAGTATCGGTTTTTCCGTCAAAGCGGGTGTTTCGAAAGTGCTCTTTGTCATATTTTGCGGAATGAAACATTAGCGATGCTTTTTTCTCAATGGCCTGGTTGCCCACTTTGTTTCTTATGTCCTGTGCCAGCCGAACAATACATATGTTACGTCGATAACGATCTCTGGTATAGAGATACGTATCCTTGATCGCGTCCTTAATCGTATCCTGTCGCAATCGTATCTTTTCCCTAAAGACACTTTTTGATATCAAACACCAAGTTCCATTTTTGTCCAGAGAACTTAATTTTCTTTGTCCATCCTGCGCGTGCATTCGAGTGAATGGGATATCGACGCGGAAAAAAGACGATTTATTGGTAATTATACTTTACGGTTATACTTTACGGTCAACTCGGGGGAATGTTATAATTATAAATATTGCGATTGCTATAAATACTCTTCGACACGTGTTCTCTTTATGGAAACTATAGCATAATGCCGGTGAACAATGTCTACAAAAATAAATTAAAACACGATACGTGTGTTCGGTGTAATTTTACTCGAACATCTGATTTTATCTTAAGAGCTGTATTATATATATTAAAAGCTTCTGTTCCTAAAGTGGAACAAGATTTTCGTAATACGTTCGTGGGTCATGCACGAGTAGGGCTCGGATTTAGAAATTGCTTGGCAAAGAAAATTCGAAATAGGATATCCCGGTTTTTCGCGATGGGTGCTCGTACAAATTGGCTCTACCATTTATTAACGTCGTCATAATTTTACGTCACGATGTACATCTTGGATTTTGCATAACAGATTGTAGAATTAAACGCGCAGGAGTGGAGGATAAAATCGCGATTCGCGATAATGAGTTAAGATAATTATTTGAGATAATATCGAGGATTATATTAATTATATTGAACTTCAAATTCATTATTGGTGTTTCGACGCTTGAATTTATTTCTGGTTGTTATTTGTTTCACATTTTCGCACGATATAAAGATAACTGTATGCTACGTTTCGTACATTAAAAGTAACGACTCGGTCAAATTAAATTCGATCAATTGAGACTATTTAATTTACATATCCGTGCCATTTTATTCTTCCCAAAACGTGAATCTATTCACGTATAAACGTCATATTTACTTTGACGCTAGTCCACTTCACTTGGTTTACCTGTATACATAGTGAGAGAATTCAACAGGGTTCAATTTACTGTCGGGATGAATACAAAGATATAAGTGTCCCAGTTTGCCACCGAAATCTGCCAATATGTTCTCGTCACCGCATAATAACTACGGTGTTCGGAGCTATTATCTGATCGAAAGCATCACATCTTATTTACCCACGGTCACGCGTAATCACCTATAATCTCTTATAGCAGAACACGTTTCAAACATTAAAATAAATACAATCCAATTTTTTATTTTGGACGAAACACTATAATAATATCTAGACCATAGATTTTTATGCATTTATAAGAAAGTTTAAAAAATACCTGAAAAAATATACGAAACATCCAAATTGTAATGCTTTTTATACCTGGTAGGTAAAATAATTTTCTACATAAATTCTACTATTTTTTTTTTTTTTATTACAATATTCACAGAAATATGAATTTGCATAGAAATTCGTAGCTTGGTGATAACGGTGTTACAAACTGTTGTGTAATTAATTGCTGTTCTAACCTTAGTGCAGAATAATTTAACGTATTCTGTTCGCATTGTGCCAGTACGTATAGAACAGAGCAATTAATTATATCTAACATACCAGTTACGCAACATCTGCGTGGTCGATATGCAAAGTTATCTTAAGTCGTCTCTGTTATTCCCTTACGATCCTTTTTATCCTCGGTTAAATACAAGGTCAGGAAAAGCTCAGAGCTTTATCCTCACTATTACAGCTGAAAGAATGAGGACCGCATTCCATTCCAGCGGTTCTTTCATGTTAATCCTCGATCTCCGCTCTGCCACCCGAATCTGCACTCTTTTTTTATGCCTCATTCAGTACACTTCAATGCAGCGCTATTACGATTAACGACTGCAATCATTATTCTCGACAGTAGTTCACTTCCTCTCGCATATTTATAAGAGCCATGTTGACGTTGTACAGTCCTGAAGTTAAAGGACGGAACCCCAGCAGCGTGCATATTTGTTCTCATAAATTCAACGAAGGAATACGTACGATAAGAATTATTATGCCGCAGTTGATTTATTATACATCCATTAATTTATTATATATTATCTTAGATTTGTGCTTAGTCGAACGGGTGAATATTAGGTATAATTTATCATTTAAGCGAGGTAACAGGTTTCGCGAAACTATGCGTGCCCTTTTGATACCGAAAAAAATCGACCCAGTATTCTTGTCAAATAGTTGACCCGGAATCTTCCTAGTTCCTGCGTATTATCTCTGTTGCGCTTGAAACCGATATTCTTTCCATTTTTCTTCTTTTTTTTTTGTCTTTCAACCTAGTTATCATTGTGCGACACATTTGGGTTGACTGGAAACTGGCGATAACGATTTTTGTTTCGTCAAGGTTTTTCTTTTAGGAGTAAGAGCTTTCTCGCATTGTGTGTGAACTGAAATGCGAAAATATTCCTGTGCGAAAAATAGGAAACAGTATACAATTTATACTTTATTAAAGCAAGAAACATTTCTCTTAATCTATTAAGAATTATTCTGACGTGCAACCGAATTAAATTTATAACAAATATTGCCTTATATATATTTATTTTTCTGCAACGCTTCGTTAATTTAATCGTTTAGTACGAAACTTTTATGTCCACGCTATTAAAATTTGCATGCGTTAATATTTTTTGTTCGAAACTAATTACATTCTTTAATATGATCATATATACTTCATGAATATTTATTTGTTTTAATATACGTGTTTACTTGTTTGTTTCAGGTAAGTCACAATTTACACCAAAGATATGTTTTCTTTGTTGAGTAAGTAATTAAACTTTATCGTATATAATGACAGTATATAAAAGAGTGTGTAATGGATAATTTCACACGTAATGTCGGAGATATNCTTCTTTATTGAGTAAGTAATTAAACTTTAGTATTAAACTTTATCGTATATAATGACAGTATATCAAAGAGTGTGGAATGGATAATTCCACACCTAATGTTGGAGATATTACCTAAATGGATAAGTGCGATACAGGGGTAAAAGCAATTAGCCATCTAAGCNTTTCTTTGTTGAGTAAGTAATTAAACTTTATCGTATATAATGACAGTATATAAAAGAGTGTGTAATGGATAATTTCACACGTAATGTCGGAGATATTACCTAAATGGATAAGTGCGATACAGGGGTAAAAGCAATTAGCCATCTAAGCGAAGATCGATGAACCGTGGTTGTAGCGTAATGTAAATGGTCAATCGTGCGAAGTCCAATGATAATATCATAACATTTACATTTATTGCACAGTCAAAACATGGAATATGCGCATGGAATACCAATGTTGAAGTTTAATATCTAAGATTGAACTTGAAAATTCTGTTACATCTAACTTTTTGGACGCTTAATTGTATTATTTCACAATTAAACTAAAAACTTAATAATAATATCAAATTAAAATTAGAAGACTTGATATCTAACTTTTTGAAAATTTGTTCTATTTTATGAACAATTTGTCGAGCAGTTGTTGCATCGGTAAATTAAAACTTTTTTGTGATAATCGTTATTGATTTCGCTATTATATTACTTTCCAATATTTTTTATCGGTTTAATAAATTTTTTATAGCTTTCTATATAAAAAATATACTAGTTTAATATATTTTATGTGAAAAATCGCATTCTACCCAATATAATTCTTGAATATTTTTTTTTATATTCGAGAATTGGTTGTCGATCAATCAAACTCGATTGCGAATTTATTTGTTTCTATTTTTTTTTTTTTTTTCATTTTTATGAATGACATTGAAAAGATAAATAAGCTTAGTGAAAAGAATGGTCTGCTATTTGCTGTACACGTCACAACATTCGTTACCTTCTTCAGTCCATAAGTTTTTATTACTGTGTGTTTTATCTTGTGCCAGCAGCAAGGTTGTACTTCCATACGCCCCATTTTTTCGATTTAAACTATTGAAACACAAGGTACCAGTTTCATTACGGTACTTTTATTCTCGCAACTACAATCTCTGGTTGCGATATCCTATTCTCATGGCAACGATTTAAAAGTCGTAGGAATCATTTACCTTGACTTTTAAACCATCGTTTCGATGCACAGTTTCTCGAATAATTAACAACGAATTCCACTGAATATTAAATGAAATCGTACAGATTTCACCAACAGTATCGTAATCGATCAGCCAATGATATATTTTCAGTCACCAATTTCAAAGGGAGAACAATATTTCTCTTTGCGATTAATATTTTACTTTAATAATTCGATCAAGCATTAATAAATTTCTATTCACATTATACCGAATTTTATATGAAAATTTACACAGGTGTATTTGATCAATGAAGTTCCAATATCTACTTAGTTTATTTCAGTTAATTAGCGAACATGTTATAATTAGCGTATTTTAAACGAAACATATAATGACTTGATATTCGCATAAATAGTTTCGGTCGCAGTATTAACTCGTTATCACTTTCTGGCCATCTGAATCATTAAATCGGATAGGCGGAAGAGTTGAATTATACGGCAAATCAGCTTTCGCGGTTAAATGAGATTCTAACTCGAGAGAACGAGTTCGTGGTAGTTCCTGTCAAAGTTGAACTACTGCTTGTGTCAAATGACGATAGTAATGTCGTACACGTATACATATCGCTTGGTAATCGATAAATGAAGCTTGTTACGAAACGGATATTCCGTTTCAATTTCGGCTACGCGTACAAAAATCCCAAATTGAAACGAAGCAAGGAGTATCGAATACCTTTCAGGTTTTAATCATAATCAAATAAAATGTCAACGATAAAACGAAAATAAAAAAAATATTTACAAACCAACGATAGTAACAAAATAATATAGTATCTTTTCTGGACATATTTTCTGGAAAGCTTTCGCAGGAAATATGATATTGATATCGAGCGTCAACTATAACCGAAATATCGATGCTAGCCAAGATAAACATGCCCGCATGATAAAGTACACACAAGTATATGTATACCGTGCAAATATTAAGTTCTCACACGGAAGTTCTAAGACATAAATATTCCAAAGTATTTACCCGGTATCGATCGTCAACGCCTTCCGCATTTTGTTGCAATAATATCGTTATATTTTTATGATACTTGATCAACTGTGATTCATCTATAATAGGTGTTTGCTTATCCTTAGTCGATTGCTCTTCGATAGTTGCGTGTATTCTTGAACAACATTATATTCTTCGCGGTTCAAAGAAGCACGCGACCCAGAAAAAGCTCCGGTAAAAAAAGCACGGAAGAATATCGATCGCGTTGACCGAACGGGCTGATTAACTAGTTTCGTTCTTTAAAGATTTGACGTTGATAAATCTTGTTATTTACGAGCTTAGTCACTCGTCAACGATTCTCTGCGAGAACAATGTAATCTCCGTCTGGTTTAATTTGTTATCCTCCACGATATCTTCTCCGATAGTAACCGTTATTATTGTCCGGCGAAATGAGGAACGTAAAGTAGTATTCTTTTCAGGCGGAAGCTATTTATCAACTGCTGAAAGCGGAAGCTCCTTCCTGTTTCCAGGCTTCTTTCATTCGACGAATTAATTTTTTTATCTTAACAAGAGAATGTTGTTTTATCGCTGCTGGTAAGGTAGATCTCGGAAAAGCTCTGTTGATGGCGAGCTTTTGCGTTCGCGTTGCACTCGACGAGGTGACTTCCAACGTCCTACCTTACCGGTGGCTTTCAAGCTCGTTGAGACTAAACTTCCGGCTACTTGGCGCGACGTACCGGGCTCCAGATTATGGTAGAGAAACAAGCTTTTGTTGATGAAAAAATGTATTCGAATTTTTCGACGTAGTCATGGTTTGGATAATGTTTAGGTTAATAATATCAGTAGCCGTTGGTTTGTAATATTTTTTAAATTTTCCTTTTAAATAGAACATAATTTAATACGTTAAGCGCCACGTCGGTCCCTGCGGACCGACGCTGAAATTTTCGTTTAGACGTCGTTGAATTCCGAAAACTGACAGCATCAGTTTAAAAAAATAATAGTTTATAATTCATCAACGAGTTCTATTAAATCACGTTAAACGAAATTACCATCTTCCTTTGCAGGCATTTACAATTTTCTTCTTAAATTCCTAATTATTTTGCGACCAAATGTTTTTGAATCATTATCACAGCACACAGTCTAAAGGAAAGTCGACTAAAATCAGAGTAGTGTTTAACGTGTTAAGCACCATTTACCACATGGCTGACATCCCTGCTTTAATTTGAATTATAATTCTTAAATTTCAAGTATTCAATTTTCCATGATATTTAAGAAATAAAGTAATTTTACTAATGTTAAAAATAAATGTTTTACTCGAGTATCGAAATATGTAATTTGAACTTATTAACCCTTTGCACTCGAGAGGTGACTCTTCCTCACCGCTTGGATTAATGCAGCGACTCGAATCGCGTATAATATAATCATTTTATTTCAACTTTTCGTGTATTTTTATATTATACAAGACCTAATATTGAATCTTAAGCTTGGTAATTTTGCTTCCTGCGATATTTTAGAAAACACTCGTCAAAATTCTCCGTTCGTCGGGATAAGTATCGCAAAAATGTATCTTTCGAGCGCAAAGGGTTAATTCTCTTGCGCGTTAAACACGTTCGATTTTCGAATTTATTCGCCCCTCTGTTTTTAGAAGGAAAACAAACGTAAATAATAAATAATGAAATCAATAATCAAACTATTTCGAGTATGATATATCTCGCTAAGATTGTTATCAGTGTCTGGTATCCATCGCGAGTATCACGATGATGGTTCTCGACTCTCTATCTAGTCCTAAGTTTCTTATCCTCCCATTTTAGCGAAAGTAGGGCTCCCTAGGTAGTGAACCCTGCTTATCTTGGAGAGGGATTATGAAAATCTTGAATGTTCACTTTGCTAAGATCTTGAGTAATAAGGATGGAGCACGATGACATTGATCGTCCCAACAATTTCATTTCGCTGAAAGCTAAAACATGTACAGGAATTGTTTTGGATACTTTTATTCCTCTTGAATATATAATTAATTTTCGTTTCATTCAAACTAAGTTAAGTTAAGATTAAATATTTAAAAATATTCTTGCTTGAACGTTTATAAGTGTTTCGCAAAGGTTGCCGTTTTTACCCCGGTTTCATTAAATTTATTAATAAGATTAAATTATGCAGGTATTCACCGACAGGGAAAAATAACAGATTGTTATTTTTACCCTTGATTTTGATGTGTTCAACTTTTTAAATGAAACCTTAATATAAATGTAAATTTTAAAGAAGTTATTTCCGTGGAACATAGTCATGTCAATATTTACGACCCACACTTTTATATTAATGAAACCACTGTACTATTCAATTATGGCTTCCTTTAATCGTGCGCATGCAATTTTGCGCCTACTTGGAATGTGACATGTCCCTCGTATTAAGCAATTGAGAATATCTCGCGTAATATTAAACGTTATTAGAAATTTGTGACATCACTGGAAGCGTAGAAATTTTTTGATTATACAGAGTTTACTTCAATCAAAAGCTCTGGCGATTATGGAGATAAATATGGTGACTTTTCATGATATAATTATAGTGGAGATATAATTATAATTGATAATTATAATTATAGTAGAGATAATTATAGTTCAATTTGATTAATCATCTTAGGAGATTTTATATTTCTTCATTCATTGGATAGAAGCAGAGAATTATATTAAAACAATGTGCTCGATTAAATGATGCAAATATCGTGTACGTTAATTACCTATGAGAGGATGGATATAATATTTTTTTACGTGAATCAACATGGAAAATATAAATATAATTTTATACGTTTCTGCCGTTGGTGAAAAAGCGTAATTTCTATCTGACTGCAATTCGTGCATTTAACGATATTTCTCACGGTTAAGAAATTACCAGGTAATATCGTACCTCGTTTTCCGTGATTCACTGAAGATGATTTTAGTTCTAAATTGTCCTCATTATATTCTCATATTTTACGCCAAGGAAATTGAAATCTAGCAGTGTAATAACACGTTCTAGAAATGAAATTAATTATTATAAATTACAGAGGTTAAATGGAAACGTAACATTTCGTTTAAACAAAATTTTGTTACACCTTTTATTATGAAATCGTAATTCATAAACGTTGAAAGCGTATTTAAAATACTACGCGATATAATCGAAAGGAGAATGAATGAAAACAACGGGCAAGGAAGGTTAATCATTTTTATAGCTTAATTTTCTTTGCACGTTCATGCGAGATGGTCGCTTGTCAATTCGTTTTATCGTTTCCGACACATATTAGGCTGTCTTTCGTGACTTTCGGTCTGTCAGTTGATTTCTAACCGATATTGGATTTCTGTTCTCTTTGGTTTACGCGAATTTAACTTTTTTTACAGTAAAATATTTGACTCTTAATTATGACTTTGAAGAATCAGTTTAACGATATAAAAATTCCCGAGGTATCCGTTACATTTTTCTAATATAAATTACACTTCGAATATCGTCAATTTCTATATCTCAGGGTTCACAAAAAATCAAGTTATTTAAAAATTTATTCCAAAATTTACCAACGAATTTTTACAAAATATTTTTCATACTGTAATAATTGTTTCTTCCATGTTATCCGAATCACCTTTTCTCGTCGGTCATATAAAAAAAATTGCATTATTTCAATCGAACGTAACAACAGAAAAGAAATCAACAATATAATTTTTAGACTACAAGTTTTAATATAATAAAGCATTCCGATCGTTTCTGCTCAAGGGAGCAGACTACGCTCGTTACAAAGTTTCCACACAGCCGAGCTCGATTTGCATAGCACCATAAGAGAATCAACGATAAGGTTTCACAACCGGAAATTACAAATTTGTCGTCATTGGTGCACGCTAGGTTTACACAAGCATCTGTAAGAGTACATCCAATTTACTCGTACGGTTTTGCAACGATACAGAGAGAAGTTTTTCATCCCGGGACAAAGTGAGTTTTTCGAGTGTGATGAAAATGTAGAACCGATCTCGTCTGTCGTAAGAATGTATTCAAGATTGTCAAGTACCGTGTCTCCGAGCAGCTTGTACCCGCCGGATATAACCAGGGAAATGAGAACCAAGATCGGTATTCTGTGTTGCCCTTTGTACGACTCTACGAGCGTTCGAAGGCAAAGCGGAAGATAGTTCCTCCTTCCCGCCGCGGCTTTCCTTCTTTTTAATGGATAGCTACTGTGTCAAATCATGCAACCAGTTTTCGCAAACGATAATAGGAAATGATATGGGAAACGTTATACTCGATTTATCGTCTATTTATTCTCGAGTTATCGTATGGAAGTATTGAGAATATATTATATAATGTATAAAATATTCTAATTTCCACACTTCTGGTATGGAAGCATTGAGAAAACCGTTCAGCGGTACTAAAAATGGGAAACATGAATAAAAGAAAAAGCTGAAAAAAAAATTTTTATTACTATTTTATTATATATCCGTTATTATTTTTTAACCAATGGATATAGATTTATAGTGTGCGTAATCTTTTTGTAGAGGGTGGATTAATAAAAATTACTGTATTGAATATATATGGAGCTATGAAAATGGGAGCAAAATTTTTTGAATAAAAATTACTTGGCGCAGAAGGATCTATCAGTTCAATAGAAGTCGCGTGATTCTATGACTGAACGTGAATATCGGTTAGAATTTCTAGTCTTCAATGTTTTAAGTGTAAATAATTGTTATTTCGACAAGAGTTGATACGATCACGAGAAGCTAAGATCGATTTTAAACAATAAGGAACCTTTCATTTTTGAATAATCAAAGTTACAAGTCGTGGATTCGACTATTATACTGTGCGAGTCTCGCGGAAGGAATACTGGTCTGATTGGTTAAAATGTAACAGATCCACCTTATTTTAAAGTTGTGAGATTAAGCCACACGTATTTTTGTTATTCACCGAAACGATCATCAGTCGGATCATATTGCCTCGCGTCACNAGCCTCGCGTTACAAACAGCAAATTTTCTTTTCCATTTTCGCGACACAGACACGATTAGGCGGAGCTAGCAGAGTACCCCTCTTGCCACTGTGCGCCGTCGCGCGAGTCTTCTTGCAAGGCTTCTATAGTAGATTTTACCGGTAGCGATCAGACCTGCACTTTGTCCGTGTTCGACGCGGTGTGTCTACTTCACGTTCTTCCTCTTAGCGTGGACAATGTATATTGCAAAGCTTATCATGCGAGTATCTTTCTTACTGATTAAAAATGCAAGTGGAAACTATGCAAGAGTAACACCGTTTAGGATCCTCGTACGTTATCTTACTGATTAATACATCAATTTGAAAGAGCTTTTTTATTTACGTAGGTTAATCAAAGCACCATCAGGAACGTTCTTAAAAAGTTCTGAAGAACGTTCTGAAAAANTCAGTTCAATAGAAGTCGCGTGATTCTATGACTGAACGTGAATATCGGTTAGAATTTCTAGTCTTCAATGTTTTAAGTGTAAATAATTGTTATTTCGACAAGAGTTGATACGATCACGAGAAGCTAAGATCGATTTTAAACAATAAGGAACCTTTCATTTTTGAATAATCAAAGTTACAAGTCGTGGATTCGACTATTATACTGTGCGAGTCTCGCGGAAGGAATACTGGTCTGATTGGTTAAAATGTAACAGATCCACCTTATTTTAAAGTTGTGAGATTAAGCAACACGTATTTTTGTTATTCACCGAAACGATCATCAGTCGGATCATATTGCCTCGCGTCACAAACAGCAAATTTTCTTTTTCATTCTCGCGACACAGACACGATTAGGCGGAGCTAGCAGAGTACCCCTCTTGCCACTGTGCGCCGTCGCGCGAGTCTTCTTGCAAGGCTTCTATAGTAGATTTTACCGGTAGCGATCAGACCTGCACTTTGTCCGTGTTCGACGCGGTGTGTCTACTTCACGTTCTTCCTCTTAGCGTGGACAATGTATATTGCAAAGCTTATCATGCGAGTATCTTTCTTACTGATTAAAAATGCAAGTGGAAACTATGCAAGAGTAACACCGTTTAGGATCCTCGTACGTTATCTTACTGATTAATACATCAATTTGAAAGAGCTTTTTTATTTACGTAGGTTAATCAAAGCACCATCAGGAACGTTCTTAAAAAGTTCTGAAGAACGTTCTGAAAAAGAATTAGGTTGTCACACTGCATAGTTCAGGTTAATTAATGTTGAAAATTAAATATAGGAAACACATGTACAATTTCATCATTGTCCTACGGAACCAATTAAAGCATTCGTCACTATTCGATAATTTCTGCGAGAACAAATACTCCGTTTAATTAAAAATCTTCTTCGTTTCGAAATGCAAAAAGGAAAAAAGAAAAAATAAGACAGAAAATATGATTGCGTGCGAAATCAGTATCAAAGTTTTCTGATTTGTTTCTTCGCGTGTAATCGAATTCGTAGAAACCAAATTTTCTGAATCAGCCAATAATAAATCGAACGCATTCACTATTTAATAATTATGTTAATAAACGTTTCACAGTTAGCCAGCTAAAATCCCTCGATATTCCTTGAGTTCTAAATCGGTCAGAGCATACATATGTGAAAGTTCAGTTACATTAATGCGGCCGAAACGAGGATTGGTTTACCTCAATCAAGACTTAATTCGTCAGATAAATTCACAAACTTTGCTTCCCAATTCCACGATTTAGCCGGAGGACAGATTTTCAATGACGTTTAGACGGTCTCCGAGCGAAACGATATTAGCGTTTGTCTCGGTTTGTGTCCTCAATTGAACCGGCGCTGCAAGCCACTGATACCGTGGAGACGAGCACGTTAAAAGGCACACACGGTGCTTCTCTTTGCTATCCGCATCGCGAAGTCACAGAGGCATCAAAATTCAAAACGACATAGGTTTGATACGGTTTAACTAAGCTTTAATTATTGCAGACGCGTTCCGTCACGATGATAAAAACCGAGGTTGAGAATCTTTGTGCTCTTTTAAGGATGGTTATGCAATATTAACGCGTGGTTTCAGTGATCGTATCAAAGCGATAGCTCACTAGCTTTTAACGAACTTTACGGAATATTTCGCTGGACATTATGCGACGCTTTAAAAGTAAGTTTCAGTATATTACGCGATAAAAATTTTTCACGCGTGTCGTTTAAGTTAAATTTTCATCGCGTTAGTACGGCTATTAATTATTTCGATAATGAAACTAATTTTATTAAAAAAACTGGAACAGCTATTAATAAAAATGAAAAACGATCAATAACATTCATTACTTCAATCTCACTTTCGCAAATTGCTGTGGCGAATGGATCAATAAAATTTGGGACCCCAAGGGTCAAAGGAAACTTTCGAAGGTAATTTCAAAGTTCTGATAAAAGTCAGAAGAAATAACAGAGGATCTCGAAATACGACACCGTTGTGAAAACAATAAAAAAAAATTGCTCTCCTGCCAAGCCTCTCCGTGATTTTTATACAACATTAAAAAGCGCGTTTACCTTTATTGTTACGTTCCAGACATTCTTCGTACGCATTCACTTTTATGTCAATTAACAAATATTTTTTAAAATTCAAATATTAACACTGTCATTCTTTCTTACTATACCTCCTAATTAATTATTCTAATTTAAAAAAAAGAAATATATACCGATGTTTGTCGTCGAAACGCTTTAATATTACAAAGTAATTTCACGACAAATGTTCATTCGTAGAAAAGAGTTTTACTTTAAGCTTCGATGCGCATCAATGCGAATCGAATCGAAATATTTGAGCTGACGTACGTTTTTCGAAAGAAAGAGTTGAAAAGAACGGTTTATCTGGAAATTATGATACCCGGTTATTTTGCATACTCAACATATTCAAAAACCCAGTCGTCGAATCGCATTATTCAAACGACACCACGGACTTTATCGGACGATATAAGAACGCAGTCTGAAAAATCCAACGGGCTGGAAGGCCGAAGGTTGACAATGACCGACGTGGATGTCGGGCGAACAGTGGCTGGAAATGAAACCAAAGAGAGAAACTGGGTCGTAGACTAGCATCGGACAGACACATTTTATCTCGCAAATATGTGGCTTTGGCTGGCAAATTGTGATGTTTTATAACTGTTACGTTCTCCCCACCGATGCTTTGTTTCCACGAAATTCACTGCCACAAGAATGGAAATGTTTTTGCAGGATATTCGGGTTAATCAAGCGAATAAGTTTGAACAGAGTATCTCCGACAAATTCAAACGAATTAATTTTATTACTTCCAAAATATGGTAGTTCGTTAAAGTTTTAATTACTTAAAATCAATACACCAAAGAAATATCTGAATACACGAATTTCGTGAAATTTATCTGCAATTTTTTTTTAGCAATTTTTATCATTTTTATTAACAGAGTTTCTCTCATAGAAAGTACACGTGGGACGAGTTTGCTAATTTTTTGCGTCAACCATTTCCCAGAATCGGTTCGAAGGTATAAAATGAGAAACAGAAAAGTTATATTGTTCGTGGAACGATGCGATACCTCATAGTCGAACGATATTCAAAGAATTCGTTCTATCATTCGCTCTTATTCTCCATTGATGTCGCGATTCAACGGTATGGCTTGAGGTTGAATAGTTTCTGGAATACAATTTGCTAGGGTTTCTTTTATTTGACGTTATCAGTTCCACGGTATGTTTCCATAAAATGTTATAAAATTACAACCGGGAATGTTATATAAATTAAAATAATATTAATTGGCACGAAATTCTACGAACGTAATGTATATTCCTTTGGCGACTGATCAGTGATATAAAATTCTTTTACAAATGGTATAAATCCATTTCAAAGCAATGTTTTCACTTTGTATTTCTCTATTCACGCGCGATAAAAATTAGAAACGAGAGGTGGATTACGTTTAAAGATTAATAATATGTAATTCTTCGTTTCTTTATCTGACATGGATATTTTTCACTCTCATCGTGAGAGTTAATACGTACATTGCCGATGCGAATTCGAAAAAGATTTGGTTGAAAATTTGCAAACGAGAAATATAAAGGAAATGGCAGCTTTGACTAGATACATCTTGATCTATAAATATACATAAGCTCGTTATTCTAAAAAAAGGATACGTTTGTAAAGAAACATGTTTCACGGTTGTTAGACTCGTCTCAATTTCGAATTCCAATTCTATATTTTGTCTCCCATGTTGCATCAACTTTCTTGAATAATTTTCTATAGGAAAATTCTGTATTAAATATTTTTACGAAAAACTCTTTTAAGAGACATTACGATCTCGAAGTTGTAGAATAAAAAGTTTTTAATCAGAATTGTGGTACTCGAAGTTGCAAGTATCCATTAGGGTACACGAAGCAACAAAAAAGAACTCGGTTCTGATAAGGTTATTCAAATTGAGCTGCGACTCTAAATAACGCTCGCTTAAAATTACCGCTCAACTCTCTTTTTCTCGTCCATAGATAAAATATGTTTCGTGAGAATGCGGGTAAGCTAGAATTTTTCTGCGTACCTCGGTTCTCTTTGCTCATCCTCTCATTATGCGTGTCCTTCGATAGAAATATAGATGGCAACGATTTTTCGCTATATTTCACGATAACAATAATGTTATATTATTATATTACAATAATGTTATATTCACGATAACAATAAATATTACTGCGCTAGAACTTTTGACAACTAAAAGAAATATGATTATAATTATTATAATTTTCATACACATTTTATTAAAATTTCGAGGCACTGAAAATTATTTTATGGACGGAATATAAACGAATAGATTTCAAAGAATTATCAAAATTTTTGTTCTTCTATTTGTTCGTGCGAAGGAAATTTATTGGAATTTTAAGTCTGATACATGGTAAACGTAAGAAAGAAAAAGAATGAAATTAAAACGATTGTGAAATTATTTGGAATTTCATAAAACGGATAAATGCATTTTATTCCTGAAAGATTTAATAAAAGGAATATCACGTAAGCACTGAGTTCAGCGTAAGATAATACGCACGAACGCATTCGACTAGATAGTAAATGGTATTTTTCAACTACGAATGATATTGAAAGGTGCTTTGTATGAGCACAGAATTTCTTTCATCTTTCACAATGGATAGCTTACAGAGACAAATGGTATAATAAAATATATATATGCTTGTGAGGGATAATAATTCACTTTTGCGTATGACAGGAGATAGTACAAACAATCAGAATAAACTGTCTATTATGCGTTTTCGACTGACAAAATATTCCAAATTATTTATTTGATTTTAACACTTAAGTGTTGGTTTATGTTTTCTCATTTTTAAATTTCCTTCGGAGGAAAGATTGGTAATACGTGAAACTTGGAACAAATTAGATATTAAAGCAAATAGTGTGTACTATGATCCCGTATACAGTTAACAATTCTTGTAATATATATATATATATATATTTTTTATTTTTAATAAAACCAAAAAGCAGTTGCCAGTTTCAGCGTAAAATTACAAGAAAATATAACCTGTCCTTCAAGTACTAACAACATTGAACCTGCCAATAATCATTTTCTTAAACTTCGATTAATGCTTCAAGTATCAACAACAATTTTTTTTCTCATTAATAAATTTTTTAAAACGATCACAAATATGACATATAAATATAACCGTTCTCTAAAAATCCCATCGCTTGAAACATGTAACAATTCCAAACTTTTTAATCATCGCTGTGAATAAAAAGTGAAAACGACAATTTTACGATCTTCGAGAATAAAAATGAAAGCGACACATAATACGCTCGACGATAAAAGCGCGACAGATTATGTCGGTAGAAAGCGACGCAGAAAGTTCTCCGAAGAAAGAAGGACCGAAGGGCGACCGAGAAAGTAACTTCTGCTAATTTGGAGCCGGCGAGCTACTGTAAAGTCGAAAGCTCGGTGTGCATCGAACATACCAAGTAGGAGGCATCGGAACGAATAGAAACTCGTTCTCAACTTTAAGAAACGTTTGTTCCTTTTTCGGTTCAGGCCATCGGGAACATATGTCCCGTGCAGACACGAGTCGAAAACGTGGCAGCGCCTAACTCTGGACGTGCTTTTTTAATTTGGAAAAAAAAGCTAACCATGAAATCGCGAGAACCGGCAAAAACTCATGCATATATAATGCAATAATAAAAGTTACGTAGTCGAGAAGGTGAGAAGCGAGCGAAATAAATTCGAAAGAGAGCTCGACTCGTGCCTCGAGCGATTTTTCAAAGGTCAGTCGGAAACCAGAGACGTATGGGGTATTAAAAGGAGGATCTGAGATTTTAAATCAAAACTCTATGGATTTATAATACTTGTCGATTGGTATATAAAAAAAAGAAAAAGAAAGAAAAAGAAAGAAAAAAAAAGAAAAAACAAAAATGCGTAAACATCGTAGATATTACAATGAATCTTTTAGGTGTAAAACATAATTCCGTTCCTTTTATAGTACCTTTCGTGTACCTTTAACCCTTTGCGGACGGAGCCACGTTGCACATTCGACAATTCGACAAAAACTTCACCGCTGAAAATCCCTCATTTCCATACAAAGGAAGGATAATAACGTTTAGTGTACTATACCGTGCGCATCTTATCGCTTAGAAAGATAATTTCACAGACCTGAATGGCTATTTGTCGACACGTGTTCGCAACGGGAAAAAGACTTGAGCGAGTATTTGCCGACACTCGTCCGCAAAGGGTTAAATTTAATCTTTGAAAAATATGAAGAAATTTTATTTTTAATCTAATACTTTGCACGATAAGAAGAAACTTACGATACTGATATATCAATAAGTTTCTTAAAAAATATTGCAGTTTAAATTTCACAGTCGCTGCACGGAGAGTAAGTTTTGTTAGAAAGAGTGGGTGTGCTTTAAGACTTTTGAACTAGGATGAAGTTAAGAAATTTAATATATTTATTTACGATGAATAACATAGTGGAGTCAGTCAAAGGACAATAGGAAACGCGATTAAAATATTTGGAAATTCACGTTGGTCTATCCTCTACCAACATAAATGTACTGAAACAGACGAAACATTGACTACTTGTCAAAATAAAAATAGAATAAAATAAAATTAGTTTTTCTCTTTTTTAATTCAGGTTTTAATATTGTTTTAACGTAACATCGACAATTTCGTCATTGGCGACAGGTGTAGCTTACGATTGAACTGCTAGATTTAATAATACAAACGAAGAGATAAAAATAAAATTGTTGTTTCACTATAAACTTACTGATATCAGTAGTAACCTGCTCTGATACAATCTTATTCCTTAAATTTCTTTAATCGATATATTCCCAGCTCGATTCTTTTATTTACATTCAATAGGTTGCTAAGAGACTTGTATCTTGGAATAATCATAAATACAAAATTATACTTTACACCGAAATTATTGATTTTAGGCCTAAGTTGATTAAGCATTTATTACACCAATCGATAAGTACTACAAACTCGCGAAGTTTTAGACCCTTTTTTTTTTTTATTCTCTGCATATGCACGTGTACGCGAATGTACGAGTGGTGATGGTATGCTCGAGGTGAAGAATGTCAGCACGACGACACGAGTCGAAGAATGAAGCTACTGTGCGGTACACGTGGCACAGATACGTATGTACTATATGTTGCACGAGCACCTGAAACGGAAAAAGGGGACGAGTGGAGGCTAAAAAATTAACAAAGAGGAAGGAAATTGTAAGGGTAAGTCGGCGTTTCTATTGTCGCATCCTCGAGACAAAGCCAAAATGCTTTTTGAGGTAATGAAATACGACGTTGCAGGTTTCTGTGAAACAATGTTGAATCGAAATGGAAGGAAAAGTGGTACCGGTGGTTAAAATGAAATTTTTTAGTTCAATGATTACGAAGTGATTTTTGTAGAAGATTCTGAGACGTTTAAACTCAGAATTTATCTATAAGGATGATTTATATTATGTGAGGTATTTTTTTTTTTTTTTTACGCACATTAGTTTCAAGCAGTAATTAAAAGCGATTGAAATTAATATGCTTGAAATTAAATTAATGAATTGAATAATCTCGTAATGAGATAACTTTTAAGAGTTTATATAAATACATTGGAATATTTATTAGGGAGATGAAATGAAATAATAAAATGTAAAGTAAATTACGAACG
The DNA here is from genome assembly GCA_019453375.1 of Ctenoplectra terminalis. Taxonomy (NCBI): domain Eukaryota; kingdom Metazoa; phylum Arthropoda; class Insecta; order Hymenoptera; family Apidae; genus Ctenoplectra; species Ctenoplectra terminalis. The sequence goes on from SMSQ01021162.1 coordinate 55,190, forward strand.
TTTTAGTCAAACGGGTGCTAATTGTATGTCGTAAAATGAATTAATTGTTCAAATCGGATTACTGTTTCGGTAATTTCTGATTACCTGTTAAACGCTCTTGTAAAATAAAATACAGTCACAATTATATATTATTGAATAGTAATTTAAGTAATGATAAATAAAAAAGGAATCGCAGGATAAAAAATTGCCATAAAGAAGATTACGAAATAATTGAATAAAAATCGAAAAACGAGAATCACAGATAAGCTTACCGCATACTTGTAAAGTATGAAATCCTTCACGAAGCAGCTTGAATCGAAATAAAACTTGCGATCGCGAAAGTGGACGATGGCCGCGACCAGACGTGTGGCGTTTGTAAACATGAATTAGAATACGGGGAGACGAACGAGGAAAGGACGAAAGTAGAAGAGGAAGCAACGTAGTACACGATGTAAAGCAAGAACACAACAGATCGTGACCAGCGATTGTTTTGGGGCGTCTGCGCCTGATGGTGCGAGAGAGGACCACCGAGCGACCAGCAGGAGGCGTCCAAGCCCTCGGGATGCCAGTCGACTCCGAGCCGCCGCGCGGTTGAGATGCGAGCCATCGTGCTCCTAACACCTCCATATCACCGCAACCTCGTGCACTTCTTATCGCTTCTCGATCGCCCATTTTCTCCCCGAGCTCCTCATCATTCGTCGCTTGTATCCGCTTTTTCGTGTCGCTCGCCGATCGTCAATCCGCAATCGCGTTAAACGTAAACCTTATCACGCGCACGTGAATCGATGTTTCTCGTTGTATCGTTAATAATTTAGTGTAATTTTTATTCCTCGCGAACCGTTTGTCGCGCGAAAAATTTCTGGAGAGTCACCTTGGTGATCTGTGACGATCTATTGGAAGGAAGTTGACAGAAGATAAGAAAGTTGAGAGAAAGAACAGGCAAATGGCCCTGAACTCATCCGAGCAGGTGTTCTCCATGTACAACGGAGGTTTCTTCAGATTCGGTCGTCGCTGGCTACAAGGTATCCCGAGGAATTAGAGTAACCAGAAAAGTAACCAGCTGCGAGATCAAACAAGAGAATCCTTCGAGATCAGTTCGTGCGCGGTCGCTCGTTACACCGGTGTTGACTTAGGATCACCGACGACAGGCTGAACAATTCCTAGACTCGAGCGTGTCCCCAAGCGTGACACGGGTCCCGACGATTCCTGTCCGACGAAAATTCCCATCGATTTGCGAGGGAATACGTAAAAGTTCTTGAAACGAGAGGAGAAAGAAAGCAAAACTCGTGCTCAGTATTTCGAGTTTGTCGCATGTGCGAGCCTGGCGCCACCTATCCCACGCTATATACTTTCTATGTACAGCATCGTATATGTTAGACGTATCTCTCGAGACACCCCCAGAGGACTCGTCCGTGATCCTTTCCAAGGAACGACATTTCAATCTGGATCGTGTAGGAAGAAACGAGCTTTGATACCGATCGACGCGTCAAAGGGTCCAAGGGATAGATCGATAAATTATTTTCGAGGGGCCGCGTCGTCGCTGGTCTATGATAAAGCTTGACTGGCATCGTTCTAATTCATTTATTCTAATTAGTCTCTTCTAATTGACCGCATCGGAAGGCGTCAAGGTGATATAGAGCGACAGTCGGTCCCCTAGGAAATGAAATCTACCCTCGATGCGATCCGACTCCCACATAAAACGTAACACGCCTGTGCATCGTAAAATTACCAAGGCACATGCCTATATGTATATAAGCGTAAATACATAGAAGTATAGTTTTATATTTGTCTATGTTTAGACGATAATCGTTAATTGTAACCAATTAAGACGTAGAGGGTGAATAGTCACCTTCTGAAGATGCTTATGGTAGCAGAGCTTTAATTGAAAGTAGCAGCCCCGAAAAGGGTCATAGAGAAACCCGAATTGATCAAAATCAATTACGCGCCTAGTACCTGGCTCTCGTGTATAGCGATCGATTTTGTGTCAGTGAACCGAACACAACGCCAGTTTTGTCCCTCGACGACAATTCAATCTCGCCGCTAGCGTTACGACGCCATTGGCTCACTGTGGTACCAATTACGTATGCATCTGCCTAAAACGGAGCCAGCTTACAGCAGCTTTATGTGGTAATTGATTCAAGCAGTTTGATTTTGAGCGGTAAACAAGGGTAATTCCTGGTATTCTCCTTGGGAATAAATTTCCATTCGTATCTGTTTCCATATACTTTGTTAAAATATTAATTTAACGGTTAACCGAATATTTTTTCAAAATTACTCTTATCCCATTTTATCTTTTTGATGATTTTAACGCGAAACGTCGATGCTGAGAACACAGTCTTGCGAATTTCACGTGAATTTTTATATCACGTTTAGTAACTGTACGACAGTCTCTTGGAAAAATATTGTCAGAAGTACTTTCAGCTCGGTATTTGAAATCCATTGTCGCGCTCATGCTCTGGAAATTCATGGCGCGAGTTTAATGAAAGTAGCGTGAAAAAAAAATTTTATAGAAACTCGTACCAGTCTTCGGCAAACATTCCGCCCGATGGGTATTCGCATGCGCAAATGAATCACGGTTCGGCTTCATTCTACTCGAAAAACGCGTTAATCCATTGCTAAGTTAGATTGCTGAAATAATAAACATGCGTCCGAAACGTACGTAAATAACTTGTTATAAAATTGTGGATATCACTCTGGCATCTGTGAATCGTATCCTGCACGTGCTTGCTCATCTAGAAATGCTTGCGATAGACATTTATAAATGATTTTGAGGATCAGTTTCATATTACTCGTACTGCTAGATATTATTTTCTCTCAGAAATTATGGTTATATTTTATTTTTCGTTCTTTTTCAAACGGAGTGAGTTTACTCTTGTTTAATAGGATTTTTTCTGAAATTTTTTCCCTCAAATTGGAGATATTGACACGTGCTGTAGCGGTTATCATCGTCTTTTTCATAGAAACGTAAGTCAGTATTCTGGAATGATTTTTTATCCAGCGTGGAACTTCGTGTTCGAGAAAATCGATTTTAAAGAAATTTCGAGTACTTATGCACTTGACTAAAAATCGATTTTACGCGAGGCTGAAGTAATAAGTACACGTTCAGTTCGCGGAAAATTTTGATTAAACGCAACAAAAAATATAATTTTTTTAAATCGAGTAACTCCAAGGGACTCATCAGTCTTATCGCTTCAACTAATTTTGTAAATGGATCAGAGATTATTTTTAAACAAGAATATTATCGTGTAAAATGGATCTCCTCGATTTTCAGTTAATACGTTACAAATAAATCTCAAAACGTATCTTACTTTTTATAATGCGCATAATTAAATAATTCTTAAATCAACTGTTTGAACCAGAATATTATTTTTCAGTTCATAAGGTATGAATTTCATCTAAACTATACAGATATTTGAAATCGATTCCTCCAGAAGTAAAAATCCACAGAGACAAAGATCATTCTACAATTCCAACCTATGTTTGTATTACGTGTATAAAAAATCAGCCAATTCGCCGTTGCACAGTTGTTATTTCTGCAATCTTTGTTTAAAAAGAAATATACACGCGCGAAATAAACAAGCTATCGATAAATTTTTCTGCTATCATCTTCGTAAATTGGATTATGAGTTTCATTTCCTTCAGATTGTCCGGGGAAATCGGCTACGGTCCCATAAGCAATTCTTATGCGTTCGCGAAACGAAGCACGAGACGCATTAACTTTACACATGACCTATAATTGACGGGACGCGACGTAATCATCGCGTTATAATTAACGTTAATCCAATAACGAACCAGCTAATCAAAAGTCATCGAGTAATCGTAGATAAAAATATCTGATATCGTTCAAATAATTGTAGAAGCTGTTCGTGTCGTATTGGAAATATTCGTATTAAATAAATATTTGTACATAATTGTTTCTTGTTTCCTTAGTCTCGTTAGTGCATACAAAAGCAGAATTTGTGATTCTTCTGCGTTCGAACCGATGTTAATCGTGTGGAATTTTTGCTAGGATATAAAACAAACTATTCCTTCGTCTTTTTATTCTTTTCGTCGAATCATTATGTCAAATAGCGTGATTTTTAAATGAGCAAAGATCCGTCGATATATTTTTTTTCTTTTTGTTCTTCAAATTATACGTAGTTCGTAATTTAAGGTTTATAGATTTTCTCATTGTAACGATGAATTTTGATTTCTCTCGACAATGTACAGACTTTGATTTGTCAAAATACAATTTTTCACGACGCTTTTGATTCCCATTTGATTTATCGCTATCGAACTGCACTTCGTTCGAGTTTAAGTTTTCAGTTTCGTGCAAATGATTGGTTTCCGAAAAGAATCAACGTGTCAATTTATTTATACAATCGATTTAATTTCATAATACTTCTCTTCAGATTATCCTTTCATACAATTTGTATGGTATTACGTTTTGTCTTCTTGATACCGCTCGTACACGCATAGCTAACAACGAATTCAACAGGTGGAACGAAGTATCAAGTTGTGACAAGTGATCGAAAGGCTTCTAAAATGAATTTATTATTCTCCATTAAATATGTCTCTTGTTAAAAGCTACAACATAAACCTAAAAGTGCTCTCAATAATTTACGAACAAAACATACTTTTAGTCGGAAATTCAAGTGTCTGTTTATACTAGCACGAATTGGTTATATCATGCATCACCGTGAGAGATAACGTAGTTTATGAAAAATTTTACAATACACGAATCTAACAGACGTCCTACGTAGCGTGTCTCAAAATATTTTCAAAAAGTCGCGACCGAGACGAAGTTATGACTGCAACACGAGTGTCGTTTACAAAATTATTGTATCGCTATTTACACGATGCTACGAGCATTTCGTTCGAGATTTACAGGGAATGGAATATTTTTATCGAAAAAAGGAGTCTTTTTGTAATAATCAAGCGTATTGAAATCGACTTTCGTATCTGTGTCAGTTTTCCAGTAATATCACACGGAATTAATCGGAGTGAAAAGCGATCTTTCAGGAAGCTGTTGTATTTTATTAGAAGACTCTTCCGTACGTTCCATTGTATTTATTCAGGGTACATTTGAGGATGTTCGAAGATAGTAGAATTGTATTTCAAATAAGATACCGATATTGGAAAGTATTTCAAGAATCACAGCGCGAGCTGAAAATTTTACTCGATTTAATTTAAATACAAATCTAGAGAATTTACAGACGAAGAAAACTAATCCATAACACTGATTTAACAGGCGTGTAAAAGTGTTAAAACAGAGAGTCATATATTAAGTTTGAATTTCTGATTATATTCCAGAGTCAATATTTGACATGTTGACGCTATTAAAATACGATACTCTTTGATCATTAATAACCGCCCAGAAAGCTGCAAAATTAATTACGCCCAAGGTACATTGTAGATTTATTCGAAAGGTATTAAAATTACGCGTAGGTTAGCTCGGTCAAAGTGAAAATTTCAGGAAATGAAAATCCACAGCCACTTTACGCGTATTAACTTACGAGATTCTGGTGAAATTTTAAACATTCCTCATAAAATTCATTCTTCTCGTTGCAATTTTTTATCCTCTGTTCCGTAAAGAAAAAAGGTTACTCTACCTCGACAAAATTAAAAGATTAATATTTTTATTTTAGTACATTTCAAAAATGTTTGCAGAAGAAAAAAAACACTTACAGAAGAATTAGCCTACCGGCGTTCACTCCGAGCCGACTCGATATTTCATCGCGAGGGTAAATATTCCCTGAAAAATTTCGAGCACGCGTGTTGCACCCCCGGACCGCGCGGCGATCTGATTCAAGCGGAAGTCGATCAATCATACGATTTATCAGCGTCGAATCCGCCGGAGTCGCGGGACCGATGAAAATTGACACGCGAGGACACGCGATCTCTGGTTTCTTCTTTCCAGTTAAAAAACGATTCTCGCGTGGTTCGAGGCCGGTGAAACGGACAAACCGGGGGGTGATAACAAATTGAAACCCGTTGTTACCGGGTTAATCAAACGGCGACAGGCCTCTGTTCTGTAATTAATCGAGCTCAGTGAGCGGCGATCAGTCTCTTTTCATGCAAACACGTTGGCCGCGTTGGACGTGCGCGATTTCGAGTTGGACTTTCTTAATAAACGAGATTAGAAGGTGAAACGGGAGACGATCGCGAAGAACAATATGCGTAGAACGCTCCACCTCGCCTCCGTGGGTAAATATTAAATTTCTGGCCACCCCACGTAAGTTCCGCGTATCATGTCTGTGGGGGAGACAGTTTTATTCTTGGAAAAGAAGCCGACTTTCCCTCGTTTCGCAATTTAGAATTGATATAGGGTGCCGGAATAAAGGTTACGAAGTTTGAGAGTCTGTTACGCTTAAGTGAAATAAGAAAAAAAAAGAAATATTTAATCAAGTTTCCAGCTGTTGCTTATAGTTGCAGAGTTATGAGTTACATACAGTAGAGCTCCGTTTCTCCGAACTTCGCTCGGTAGAACGAAATATTTATCAATGACCAGTTTGCTGAATTTTTGCCGAATTTTTATCATCTGATCTACTGTGTAGATCCGTGTGTCGCTCCGGTTTCGTGAACCCTTATAATTTTGCTTACATTAATAATTAAAGAGAACGAGAAAAATGTATGTTTGAATCCAGTTATCCGAATGTGAACTCCGGTTATTTGAATGAAAAATTATGAGTGTTAAGGAGAGTCCTATTATAGTGAGATGCTATTATAGGAACGATCCAGTTATCTGAACTGTTATGTTCCCCGATATGTTTGGGTAAATGGGATTCTACTGTGCATATGTATATTCGTATTTGATTGGGTGGTAAGACACAGCTGTAGAATGTCTATAGAACATTGAGCATCGGATTAGCATTGGTACCAGTCTTATAAAAATTACATTTTGCCGCTCTTTATCTTGGCGATTTACCGAACAGTAAATCGAACAGTAATGAATATTAAGATTATTCTACAACATAAATATTTCTCTGTAATGAAAAATCGAAAGGTGCTTACAAATAGATAAAATACGTAAAATATATTAGGTCGTCCCGAAAATTTCTTTCGTTATCTTCACGCAGTGGTTCCGTCTAGCAATATTTAAATAAACGTTCAGCCTTATTTGTTAATCGAAAGATGGAGAGAAAAAATAGTGCAAAATGAATCCAATATAAAATAATAATTTATTGTAAAACATAAAATATTACGTATTCATTACTTATTAATAGAACGAAAGAAACTTTTGAGACGACCTAATATATTTTAACAGTACCGATAAAATGACAAATGTTTTACCACAATTATCAGATAACACATTTATAACCCGTAACACTAGCTTCTTTGAAATTCGTAGTAGCTTCAAATTTTTGGTTAGTAAAGTGTCTGTAACTATAACACGATTTTCGTTTTTCTTCCATTGAAAAATGCCCTCTTTTACTTTCCCCTTATGATAATATATATACCACATTTGTTTGTCTTCCTTCGGTATAGTACGGTTTACCCCTCGATAGCCTGGACCGACCGATACTCTTATATAATCATTACTATACTTTTACCAAACATATCAGCAGGAACTTTTTTCTTATTTTAGCAAATACTGCGTGCTCTCAAACTTTCCAATAATAGTTATAAGATCACTACTTTCATTCGCGCGCTGTCCGCGGTACAATTAACCAATTTATCAACGAATCCGGGCAAACAAGAAAATGAATAAGTAATTGAACGATCGCCTGGAATTAATCGGATCCCTTAAATCTCGTTGCGGCGAAGGTTCGTTTCCGATACCGCGTCGTATTACTTTGCAATTAAAGTCGAGTCCAAGTTAATTAATGCCTCTGTGTATGGAGATGGTCGTGACGTATTCCTGGTTCGAGAGGTTCGTAACGAACGGTCGAAGTGCCGTGTGCTTTCACGGGGAAAAAAAAAATTGAAAGCCACGGGGCTACCGGTGCGTCTTCCATGCGGGAATTTTTATTTGAATATAAAAACGAAGTAGTTTGTGAACGAAGAAAAAGGGAAGATTGCTCGTGGAGCCTTTGAATATTTTAAAAGAGAGGAATCGTTATTATAAAAATGGTTATTCGATGAATACGATTCTTTTTTTTTTTTTTATAAGATTCCTTCGATTTCTGTGTGATCGAAAAATGTGTTTCAATGCTGACAGAATACAATACGTTTCGACAGATTTTCGTTTATAGAAAATATATAATATTAAAAAGAGTTTAGTACCAAATTAGCACCAAACTTTGGTGGATATAATTTCAACATTTATTCGAAATCCATAAAAACGAAGCTTAGAAATAACTAATCGATCTTTATATTTCTCAAATACATATCAAAGTTACAAAAACACGAATTATAAGTACTCAACACAAAATTTCTAACTTACATCCCAACTTTAAATCGTAATAACACAGTTAAACCGCAGAAAAATATCGAATAGAATGTATATTTTCTACAAAAGCGCGTATCGAATGCTTTTATTTTTCTATAACGCTAACGCAATAATAAACGTTCTGTTTATTTGTTGCACATAATTTGCGCTACACAGCTAACCTGCGTCGGTCCATTCAAACGTTACAATACAATACATGTCACGAGCAGCAGTAGTGCCATCCTTACGTATAACGCGTTGCATAATATTTTGTTAATCAAAATATTACTATAATATAATGCCACGGCAAGTTTCGTCCGCTGATACAGTCTCTTTGTGATCGCGCAAGCCAAGATTATACAAATCTATATAAATTCTTAACAACGCGCAAACGTATTCCATTGGTTCACGTTGCAGAATCGCGACCGGGAAATTAATTTCGTTGGCGCGAAAGGCGTAGGGACAGAGACAATCCTAATGAGACGTTAAGTAGGCCACCGAAATAATTACGCACTGTTAAGCGATTTGTGGACGGAATACTGATGAAAGGATTAATCTTTCGATTGCATCATTAGCGGGCGTGCTTGATACGCGTCGACACGTAAACGGTGTTTAACGTTTGAGCAACGGATGCTTCGCGAATGAAATTCGTTCGGCGTCCATCGGAAAGTTTGTTTCATGGTGCAGAGTTTCTTTTATATGCGAAGGAATTTGAGAGGGCGATGGTTTAAGACGGTGTTCGAATGGAAAAGAAGACACTTGAGGGTATTCGACAATTGTAGCAACTTGTTGCGCTCTCAAGTACCTTTAGAATTTATTGTAATGACCGAACGAATGCCACAGAGCTGGAATAAAAGAAGCATGTTATAGGATAGATTGACATTTCTCCTTCGCGTAATATATTTTTAAAATAAAAATCGTACAATATAATATATTTGTTTCCGTATCAGTTGAAAGAAACATTTTCCACGAGATTACTTGGCGTTTCGAGTTAATCAAAGTAATTAAAAGTTTCACCGGTTCTCGACTACGAATCCAGAAAATGGATCTATAAAAATTATCATTCGAAAAGCGAGCGTGCAAAAAGGAAACCGAATGGGATCCTAAGTAGGCCACCCAAATGCAACGTCTTGTTAGCCGAACAACACGTTGACTACTAATTAGACATATGATCGATAGAGCATCTAATTATCAACTCGAGTCGCCTGAGGATGCTTTAATTAGATTGCTCAATAAGATTTACAAAAGTTTCACCAGGAATCGGTAAATAGTATGATCTGTAGCGACTCGCAATTTAAGTACTGCTATTTTCACTTTAAATTTAATATCACAATTTTATATGTATTTAAAGTGCAATATGAAAAGGTTATATAAATTTCCACAAAAAAAAAAAAAAAAAGAAAAAAATAGAGGAAAGAAATTGAATGTAATTTTGATAAATAGCGAAACAAAAGATATATCAAAAATGACTGTTAACACTTTCTGGTACCACTTAACACGAATCACTTTTTTATTAACAACCTGTTCTACCTTATTATCGTAAGCAGCTAAAAAATCATGCTGTCTGTTGAAATAGACACTTTTTACATTACCTTTAAAGTTGCACGCCATAAATCGTTGAACGTCTGTGATATGAAATAAATCATTGGAAAGGAGGTCGAAGAAATGCTTCGACAAGAGGATACACTTTCGCTAATTGGCGCTTTCGCGACAGTCGAGCGCCTTGAAATATTATGGCTCGCTGTTAACGAACACTTTTATCCTCGGTAAAACGAGCACTTCCGCGTGTATTTGCGAGGATATTTGACGTTCACCGTGAAACGAACGCGGGCCACGTCTGGGTATCGATCAGAGAATCTGATTAACGCTATGCTTCCGTTCGTTGCGCTCGAATTGGTTTATGTGGAGTTGGATGAATAGCGGCTCGAATAGGGGTTGACGAATTTTTGGAATTTTTTGAAACGTCGTATCGGTGGAGGGAAGCGAAAATTGAACACAACGCGCTGTGCGAGACAAAAAGCTTTGATATTCAATACCGAGACAACAGCGAAAAAATCCTTTTAACCGGTGTATTGTTGACTCGACAAAGATCGCGAAGTGTTTCATTAAAAGTGCTAGGACATCTGTTGATTCGGAAAAAATATTTGTTTTAACTTTTTTAAGGTATACCTTTTCGTTCGAATTCTAAAATTTGTATTATTATTTGTTAGGATTTGAATTGTTAAAAGAAAGAAAAAACAATTAAAAATATAGTTAGCCCTCTGTAGCCCGAATTTTGTCTGCTTATCGGAGAAAAAATTACGATTGCTTACAGTTTTTTCATTTAGATTTGAAAATTTTTTAACTAATTATTGCTATAGATAGATCGTGGTGTCGCTACGGTAATACAGTAATCAAATTTAATATAACAGTGATAACTGGATAAAACAAATTATTTAAAATATAGATACATTAGTTTGTAACTTTTAAGTCACACAAAGCCATAGAGGGTTAATCTTTTCACAGTGAAATAGGAAAGACATTATAGGTAGAAGATAATTTAACGATAAAAAAATAAACGTTTCTAATGGAATTTTATTAGGTTGTGAAAGGGTTAGATTAATAGATCTTGATAAGATAGGTTGAATAATGTTTCATGATTGAGAGTTTTAATTTTTTTCTTTTATTTTATCATAAGAATCGCAGCCACATTATTTTATAAATATAATAAGATTATATTTCTGTTACTTTGTTCACGAATAAATTATATTTCTTAATTCGATACTTCTGATAAAATAAAATCGTACTTGTAGGTCGACGTTTTGTTAACACAGTAGATCCAGACTCGGTTTTTTCCTTCTCTCAGAAGAAAACAAATAATCGACGATCGTTGCAATTTATGTGCGATAAATACTTGCGTATATTCTAGCTATTGTTCTTCTTAAACATCCAGCGAAGCGAACTGTCGATGCTTGACATTACAATTCGCATCTATGCGACCTTCAATTTGTGAATTCTCTCAGAAATAAGATCTTCCGTCTCGCTGATTCTATCAATTTCACCTTCTCCGTTTCCTGCTCACTCGCTCGCACGTGCAATTATAATTTGGAAGCGTAACAAATTTAATTCACCATGAAAATGAGGACTCTGTAAAGCACTTTCTTGGTGCATAGATGTTCGATAATTTGCAATCGTTCAAAGTTGTTCACAGAAATTCTACTTCAGATCTTAATTCTACAAACTGCTTTCAAACTAGCAGAATTCCTTTCGTAGTGCGTACAAAAAATAAAACTAACGTACTTAATTCTTTATATAATTCTTATTCCAATGCTACTACTAAAAAAAAAAAAAAAAAAATGATTCTTCACAAAATTATCAGCATCTAGAACCAGTACTCGAAAATGAATATCTCCTGTTTGTACATGTAATATTATTTGGAAAAGAATTAAGTCGACAGCCAAATAATTTTTGTAGCGGATCAAAGTTGACGAATTTCACTCATCATTAATCTTATTATTCTTCACGGCACCTTATCCACCCCTGGAAGCTTAAAATACAGCTTTTATAGGTTTAGCTGACACAAACCATTTCTCTTCTTAAGAGCTTTCAATTTTCTCCCTCGCGAAACGGTCGTCGAGATCAAATTAATTGTACGACTCGAATTTCTTCGATATCATTTTTACACAGGAACGATACACTTTTCTCGATACGACAGGGGTCGGTTAAACCTGTCTAATCCTTTTTCACTTCGATCGCTTTGGTAATCGCGTCAGAGGGCGCATTAAATAAACTGCTCTCGGTAACGTAAGCAGATCCGAGCGCTTTCGATCGGGTCGGAAGATTGAAATTCCTCGACGTTCGGATCTTGTAAACTTTCGCAACCGACGACGCGACTCGAGCATTTAATTGAAATTCACAACTGAAGCTACGATTCGTTGCTTCTTAAAACCTTGACTTCGTGCTTGTACAGTTTCGCCGATCCCTTTTGTAATTAGGTTCCATAAAATTCATTGTAGAACTTCAATTTTCGTTGGGGTAAGTTTTTTCATGGTGGTTCAATTTTCGTTCGATTCGACAGGAGGGTGCAATATTGTTGATCGTAGGCGTATTGTGATGGGCGTCGATTAATGTGAACCTGATCCACGGATTACGGTTTACGGATCGTTGTAATTAATGGTTACTTTTAGGAGTAACAGTGTTGATTGTTTGCGCGTCAAATTGTGATGTGTTTGGCGCTAGATGGAATTGCAAAATTAAACTTGTTTGAATAAAAATTCAATTCGTGGGTACGAATATTTATACGAGTATAAATTATTCATCGTTATTTAAATTTTTCGTTTCGTATATTCTACGAGATATTCAGCACCGAATATAACAACGGTATGATACTTCAATTAAAATAATAATTGTCAAATATAAAAGATTAAAAGTTAATCTTTTACGTATCACTTGGAAATTAATTTTTCTTAGTTATTCTATTTACAATCTTTTTACCCTTGATATATGTAATAAAAGATACACAAAAATATATTCCATCGGTGTGATGATTAAATTGCGAAAGATTAGATTTTATCAGAAGTTAATCATTTAATAATAGAAATCAATTTTTCTCAGTTATTCTATTTGCAATTGTTTTACTCTTGATATATGTAAAAGATACACAAAAATATATTCCATCGGTGTGATAATTAAATTGCGAAATATTAGATTTTATCAGAAGTTAATAATAATTTTCATACGATAAATTATTTCTGTTTGAGACACACCCAGAAGTTCTTAATCTCTGTCATGAAACGTGTACCAAAGTTTCGATTTAGCTACGTAGAAATATTCTCTAATACAGATTAATGATCAATTTATTGTGTATAATGAATCCAGACAATTGCATCGATCGATATATTTTGTAATTTTCACGCTCATTTAGGGGATTGAATTTTTTATTCGTATTACGATACATTGATAATCTTGTGCTCGACGCAACGTCCAATTTTAGTACACTTGTTCCCAAACAAATTGCATTCTGATACCCGTGACGTGTTTCTCCAAAGTACGTATTTATGATGTTTCGTTTCATCGTTTAATAACAAATAAATTGTTTCTCGAACACGGTAGAGAAGTTATTTTCGCAAGGTTTGTACGGTTAAAAAATTTATTTCGGTATATTTGTAGAGAATCGACTATATAAACGAAGCAAAATTACGACCAAAAAGATATTAAACGGACGCTGTTCCACACCTGAAACGCTTATTTTTTCTGTTGCCAAAGAAATCGCGGTCCTATCCGATTTTCCGTCTCGCGAAACTGCGAAAATGTGTTCTATCGAGCGAAAATTGAGATTCTCCGCGTTGTTATCACTTATTCATTGTTGCGTGACGCATTGCAAATGAAACGGTAGGTTATAACAGAATTATCGAGCTTCGAACTGCTTTTGAAAGGTCGATTCGAATATTAAGGTGTTTTTAATCTCATCGTTTCCTTCGTTATTTTATCAATATTATCTTAATTATTTTACTCGTTTCAATAATCTCTGTTAAGCACGTTGCATTATATTCCAACTCATTTCCTCTGATATTGGGAAAGATTTACAAAAATTGCGAATTGTTTTCAAAAGGTATATACTGCTGGGCAAACGCGAAAATCTAGAAAAACAAAGTTCCCCGGTAGTTTAAATAAAGTTATGAATTTTAAATATTTATGAACGCTCTCGAGCGGTGCGCAAATAGCACTTTTAAATTTTCATCAATTTTCCCAACTGAGATGAAGAAGAAAAAAAAAGATAAAAAACATTCAGTTCGTTAAACTCTTCGTTCGTTTAGATGATTTTAAGCAAAAGTTTCTGCTAATTGAATTTCTTGTATCATTAAATTTACCACTCTTGGTGAAGGATCCTTCTACTTGTGCTGCATGATTGCTTCATACTGCTTCGCTAATTAAAATCGGTCAGTCCCTTTTGGTTATGTCGCGGAATCGAGTTTGGAACCACGTTAAAGCAAGTTTTCCCTGAAGCGCACTTACGATTTCCAAAATCGATTATTGAAGACATAACTGGGGATGCATTCAAATAAGTTAATTAGTCGGGCAAAAAATTAAAATAATATTCGATACGTGATTATCATAATAGAAACAAAAAGTAGCATTTCTAAAAAAGGCAGCAATAAATTTCTATGAATATTTTACTAAGCTATCTAACATTTTCAATATATTGATTTCCCATTTGACACACCTGCTTTCGCAATAACGTATAATAAAATATTTACTACTGTAACATTATTATCCTATTAAATCACAGCGATTACAATTTAGAATTTAATTTACATCTCTGTAATTAGTTTTAACATTCTACCAAAGATAAATCAATTATATAAGTTGATATAATTCAATTACGAGAAACTGTATACTATTTACCCACCGCAATGAAACGATAGAAAAGGAATTACAAAGTCTAACTTTACGCGATCAATTTATCAATGGTCAGAAAGAAGGGTGTCGATAATCGTTTCATTCGAATTCGATTTCTCTTCGCGAGCTCCAAAACTTAAAGAGTAACAGAATCAACAAGATAACGCAGAAAATGTCTTCCGTCCGTATCGTCATCCATCGGCCATTGTTGCGCGAGACAGGTTCGTTAAGGATTAAGTTGTAACGCGTCTCGAGTCGAGCTTTAATTTAATCTAACACTCTTAGATTTTCAAGCACGTCTACATTCATATCGCATCTCGCGACGGAGCATACGGGGATGTACGTGTCGGATGAAAAGGTGTACAATTAATCGAATATTCCCTCTCTGCAGCGTGCCCGACGCGAAATTAGTAGACAGCCGTCGTTTGCGGTGCACCATGACGCACAGTAATTACAGGAAACGATCAGTCCGCGTGGAAAGTGCAAAACAGATCGAATGTCGTAATTACAGCACCAGTTTGACCTGGATTCTGTGATTACGTCTCTTCTCGGGGTGCGTCTCGACCTTGCGTTTGATTTTAACCTGTGATCGTTAGAAGGGAAGATGAATGATTTATAACTCTTAATTCATCATGGAAAAATTGAATTAAAGAATATTGAAAGTTACGGTATACCGATATTTTTTTTAGAACAGAAAGGAGAAAAACGGAAGAGACAAAAATACGTAAAAAAGATCAAAGAGAATAGTAACCTACAGAAAAGTAACCTACTGCAAGGAATAGGGTAAATAATCAGTGAAAAGAGATAGAGTGTGATCGAGGAGAGAGCAAATAAGTCGAATTTACGAAGAAGACAGTTCTCCAAATAGGTGTAAGTTATTTTTAAACTAAATCCAATTGTTGGCTGTGAGGTTGAATAGAAAATATGTATTATTATCGTTACGTTTCTGTGACCAAGCTGAAGCGAAAGCGGAGGGTTAGAAAAAAAATGTAGTCGTGCTGTGTTCCACGATATTCAAGTTTAAAAGGAATATAGTAAAAGTAATTCCAACTTGTGATTTGTTCAAGCTTCATTATATCGAAATAAAAGTTGGCAAGACAGAAGTTTGTAAAGTACTTAACGCAATGGTTCTTACGAAAGTTCGATACCAAAGAAGATTTTACATAACTGAAAGTTTCTGTATGAGTGGCAGAAATGAGCAAACTTCGAAATGTGTAAATAACGTTTCGTAAAATTGACATATCTTCTTTACCGCTGACGCGACCGTCATTTCTGGAGTATGTTACATTTCGTAAGAAATTATAAACATTTGACGTTCGCCATACTCGAGAACCAACCCTTACGTTTCACCATCTTACGGATATAATTATTCATCTTTACGAATTATTAAAACGTACAAAAATAAGTAAGAAAGGACAAGCAAACGTGAATTTTAGATATTCCTAGAAACATTTGTCAGTTCGTACAAATACGAAACGTTATAGTAATGCCAATCGAGATTTATGTTTCATCGATCAAATGGAACACCGCCTTTGTGATAAATTTTTGTCTCGGAAAAGGCAGTGACACGGCCAGAATTGCTTTCGAATGTGTCTTCTATTATCGGCTACACTCGCAGAAAATATTATACCCTTCTGGGTATAATGATTCGTCGAGAAGCGTTCACTGTCACCCGTCACGTTGCGGTATCGTTATTTTTCCTTCGCAGTGATTCGATCAAATTGACGATGCTTCGTAGAACCAGAGCGGCTGGTTGAAGTTACGGCCAGAAACAAATGGATTTTGCTGATTTTCCAGTCGAAGGTAATTTCACCGGTTTACTCTGAACATTGGCTTCGGGCGCCGAATTTAACGAGGTCTGATTCAGACAAAGTGGACTTTTGACTAAATGGATTTTAAAGAGCTTTGTTTTTATACCCTCTTTTTATTATTTCGTGAGAAAATTTCAAATAATTACTCGTATAAATCATCATTGTTCGTTGAAAAGAATCGTTGGGTCGTTTAGGATAATTTAAAATATAAAGTGCAAAGGTAGTTTCAAATAATTACTTGTATAAATCATCATTGTTTGTTGAAAAAAATCGTTGGGTCGTTTAGGATAATTTAAAATATAAAGTGCAAAGGTAGTTTCAAATAATTACTTGTATAAATCATCATTGTTTGTTGAAAAGAATCGTTGGGTCGTTTAGGATACTTTAAAATATAAAGTGCAAAAGTAGTTTCAAATAATTACTTGTATAAATCATCATTGTTCGTTGAAAAGAATCGTTGGTTCGTTCAGGATAATTTAAAATATAAAGTGAAAAAGTAGTTTCATCCTAATTGAACGCAAAATATTTGTAAGCACTACTACTTACCGGAAGCTAAATATATTCTGTTTCATTCGATTTTAAGTTTATTTTTCTTTCGTTAGTAATTTCGTAAGAGGAATAGAAAAGTTGTTGTGTACCTTTAAAAACGGTTCAGCGAAGAAACACGCGGGTGGCATTTCAATTCAACGTAAAATAAAAAATCTATGTACGTAGTTAGAAACCATGACTCAAACAGAGCGTTAGCTCGAAGTAAAGCGTCCACGTTTTAGTAATCGAGCAACCACGTTGTTTATTTTATTTGTTGCTGGAATACCACGCGAACGATCGTTCTCTATAAATTTTCATAATTAAAATTATCGGAATATTTTTATACACACCATTCTGAAATCCTTTTTAATTTTTCTCGTTTATGTCGATGCGTTTACGAATTAATGCAAAGCATCATTCATATTGTAGTTTAGGCGTCATACATATAACGATATAGTAACGCGAATCTATTACGGTAAATTTATAGTGAACCGATAATTCTTGTTTTATCAAATCCATTTAATAATTTAATCTTTCCGATAAGATCGACCAAACAATTGTTATCGATTGCTTTAATAATTTATTCATTTCGTTAAAAGATTAGTGGTTGTTTAAATGCCTTTGATCATTAAATAACCAAATTGTAGAGTTAAAAATTACTTCACAACGTTTTGAATATTAATGTACCAAAAATGATTTCAAAGTTTCATTTTACACGGGAAAAATATTTCAATAAAACGTAGCATATTTTTATTCGCGTAAACCAAAACACATTTGTTTGTACGGAGAAATTCAAACACGGTGTTCCAAGCATTTCTCTTGTACACAGAATTTTTCACCGGCTAGGTACATATTAGGGAATCGCGAAGGAGTTATCAGAGGAAAACGATGAGGTTCTGTTTTTCCAGGGAGAGCAAATAATTTCAAACGTTGCATAACTCTTTCAACGTATTGGATTCTTTGATCCGAACCTCTCGGCTGAGATTTCGAAATGAGAATCTTGATTGACTCTTCAAAAGCTTTTATTTGACAGAAAATTGCTTCACCAAATAAACAACTACAGTTTTCGTAATAACGAAAACTAATACCTTTTTATTCAATTTTATAAACAGCTCTAATAATTATTATTTTCCTCTTACTTATCTCTTTTAATAAACTGTAATAAACTTTAAGAACATTTTTAATTTTATTAGCTTTTATTCTACGATGAATTATTCACATCATGTTTATTTTATAAATTTGTAAACGGGAATAGCTCTTGGTTCTCAGCACGCGCCATATTTTTTCTAAAAATTCTACAAGAAGAATTTATTTTCAAATCGATATGCAATTAGGGCTCACGTATTCTGANCATGTTTATTTTATAAATTTGTAAACGGGAATAGCTCTTGGTTCTCAGTACGCGCCATATTTTTTCTAAAAATTCTACAAAAAGAATTTATTTTCAAATCGATATGCAATTAGGGCTCACGTATTCTGAAAATGCGCTGCCCTTTGTCGATGTTACACATGCTTGACTACAACATTCTTTTACGATCGCATTCGAGTATGTAAGTACTTACTTTGACCTACGCTTACGGTTCTCCACAGAACGCTTTCCTCTGCGATGTACGTGTACAGCGTTTGCGTGCATCTGACTTTAATGCCTCTGTGCCACTAACCAGTAAAACGATGCTTGTCTAAAAAAATTTGTACTAACAAGTAATTAACAAATTATGAAAGTAACGAATCACTAAAACTTCTTTAACCCTTTGCGGTCTTATGTCGAGCCAGACTCGACATTTTACTGTGTTTCGTTTTCAGATTTGGGATGCGAAACATATTCTTTTACATTAAAATGTTATTTGATGGAAAATTCTCTATCTAGATATCTTAATGGCAATGAAAATGTGAAAATTCAGCCAAATTATTGACAGTTTTTAAAAGTATATGAATATGAACTAGTTAAGTTATAGCGTCGAAAGTGGCTCGGACCGCAAAGGGTTAAAGCTTTTGTAACATCTCAGGAGACTTTTGGAAAACAAAGCCTATTTCGTTCTACCTGTTCGATAAAATTGATGTCTACTCGAAAGTAAAGCCTATTTCGTTCTACCTGTTCGATAAAATTGATGTCTACTCGAAAATAAAGCCTATTTCGTTCCACCTGTTCGATACAATTAATATCTGCTCGATATCGATTCGATCGAGAGTATTGTAGCATTCGTGAAGAGGAATGTTTAATCTGTACGAGGTTAATTTGAAGATTTTTTTGAAGCTAAATTCTTCGTTACAGTCGGTGCACGAAACAGGAATAATATCAACTTAGGACCTCAAGTTCTTTAAGCTAAGAAAAATTTTCGTCCTTTATCAATCCACTGTAATCTACGACCGACCACCGAAGGTACAACGCGTGGACCAACCAGAAGAGAAACTTTTGTTTAAAACAGAGGACAAAGGGATTCATAGTTTTTAGCAAGACATATCTCGATTTGTACGTACATATATCAACCGTACTTAACCGCTATTCCATGGGGCCATTCTGTAAAAGAAAAATCAGTCAATTAATATAGAAAGAGAGAGAGAGAGAGAGAGAGAGAGAGAGAGAAAGAAAGAAAGAAAGAAGAGAAAAGGAACAAGAAAGGAACAGAAAAAGAGAATCACAGTCTTGATATTTTTTAAATCTTTATAAATCCAATTTCGAATCTCCGAAAGAATAACTGCGAGCTTATTACTCTCGAGAGCATCGAACCTTGAAGAGTTTATTAATTGTTACACGACACACCGAGGCGACTCTCCCGAACGTTGCTTCGTATTATCGACGGTGTATTAAAAAAAAAAGAAAAGCAAAACGTTCAAAGTGTTAAGTGCGAAACGATCGGCAGGTATTGTGCACAGCCACGTTCAGAACGAAAAGTGTGTGTTATAATACTTGTTGCACGAAATGCCTTGAGTGTAAGTTGGTGTATTTCTGAATTAACATTGCACACAGCTTCATGCGTGCACGCTGAATGAAATTTGTAAACGGATTGTGATAAATCGGTAACGATCGAAATCGATCGAAATGAATCGAAATGAATCGAAATCGATCGAAATGAATCGAAATTGATTAAAATCGATCGAATTGAATCGAAATCGATTGAAATCGATCGAAGTGAATCGAAATCGATCGAAATCAGCCGACGAAACTTCTCTCGTTCAACCCTTTTGCGCCAGTTCAAGAACTCCCTTTCGCTCTTTGGTTAACTTTCGTTTCTTGGTTCCCTTGAAACTTTAACCCTTCATTCGAGAAACTTTTTCTTCGAGGGAAAACGTTCTCATCGGAGAACATTTTTTGTAATTAAACTTGAAATAATTGGACATAGCACGCGTTATGGCGGTTAAAACTTTTACGACGTGAGCTGAAAAGTTAAAGAAAGGGTAGACGCAGAAACGTGTCTTGAGAAGATCTGTAGATATCTGTGCGCGAAAGGGTTGATCTGTGTGCTTTTGCATGTCGTGTTGCTCATTTATTGTATCAGTAATTAATATTCTTAGAAATTATTCGTTCCTTTTTTTTGTCAATTGTTGGATGGAAAAAATAAGGTATATAATTTGTTTGAAATTAACCACGGTTTCCCAAAATTGGAAAGGTTCGTTGGGTTTTATACATTGGCGCCGGTCTTTTGAATAATTACATTTACACCTTAACGAGAACACGAGGCTTCTTTTATGGATGCTCGGTATAACGGAATCACGATCGATATTATGAAATTGGTTCAGTAATTGAATACCCCGGAAGTTGTTTCGTGACCGTTCTTACGTCTTACGAGGAAAGAAGAATGAGTCGTCGAGTTTAATTTATTTCTTTCACGCGAACAATGTTTGTTTTTAATTTTACTCGATGTTATTAAGTATTACACGAAGAGAGAAATTGAAATGGATTTCTCCTCAAAATTATTTGTTTCCAGGAGATAGGAAAATTGATTAATATTCAAATCCTTCTAAATTGCATTCCTCTGTTTCTTTAATCGGTCATCCTTTTTGGATTATTGTATAATTTATGGTATCAATCGAATAAGAATACTTTATATAGTTCAAGCTTCGTTCGATTAAATTTAGTAAAGTATCGGTTGTAAATTAAAAAAAAAATTCTTATACGAGTGGTATAAAATTTATCTTCTTCACATTCTTCGAATGTCACGTTTTTTTTATACGTAAAAAAATATATGGCATTTCAAATAGTTGTTATTATCTCTCGTTCTTGTTATTGTTATTCGTTAAATTGTTTGGTACCTTTTTACATGGATTAAAAATATTTGTACGGTCTAAATTACATTGTTCGTAACGTTGAGTGTATTTTCCTTTATTTTTCAATCAGTTTTTTCAATATCGATAATCGTTGAAAAGTGACAAAGCTTTTTGTCTTATTGTCACCGAACTTATTTTATGATTTAGAAACGTTTTTACATGTTATTGTTTGAGTTCGCGTGCCGTCAAATGTTCGACAACAAATCATTTTTAACGCGTCTGTTATCTGCAGTTTGTTCAGATTTGTTTTTGCGGCGAGAAACATATAAACGATCGTTTAACATTTGCATTCGCCTCGTCTGCATATTGTCGTATCGGTTGATGTTTCTCGTGTTTCAATACTCGCATTAAGGCCGTATTTATGAGTCGTAAATACACAGTGATATAGCGTCGTTAAAGTATACGCCACTTAAACGCTATATAAACCAGTTAATTCTATAACAATTTAAACAGTTAATTATTAACCACTTTTCTCTGCTATGCTATTTGAATGGATGTCCATTAAAAAGATTTATGACTCTAATAAAGGCAAAAAAATTACAAACGTTGTTATACTTTTTGACAAAAATGATAGAAAGTCAATTGTATTTGGTAAATTATAAAAATCCTTTATTTTATATTAATTTTTTATTTTTGTATAAAACAAATGACAAACATTGTTATACTTTTTGACAAAAATGATAAAAAGTCAATTATATTTGGTAAATTATAAAAATCCTTTATTTTATATTAATCCTTCATTTTTGTATTAAAAAATGACAAACATTGTTATACTTTTTGACAAAAATGATAAAAAGTCAATTATATTTGGTAAATTATAAAAATCCTTTGTTTTATATTAATTTTTATTCGAAACTTATTACGAAAAATTCGAAAGTTCCTTTTATTTCTCTCTAAAAATAAGCGTACCACTTTTCCACTAATTATAACTTATTTTCTCGTTGCCAAATGTACGTTTATTCAAATAGCAATCTCAACACGCAATTTCATTCTCATTTAGCGACAGAGAATACTCATTTCAACTTCCAATCTTTCATCCGGTGCAACAGTTTCATCTTTCATCTTAATCCATCTCTTAGCTTTTCGTTAATTACGTCAACGTGGAAGCAATAAGCTTTCCGTGAATTCAGCTTCTTTTGCGCGACAATTCGAAATAAAACAATTACCAGATCGTAAGTTTGTCGTTCTTCGAATTACGCGAATTAACGTTGCGTTTCCAACATTTTGTGTTCAACAATTTAAATCTAGGTTTTCAAAGGTAGAACAAGATTACCAAAAATAAGGATTCGAAATCTTGTTTTTTTACAGTAATTCTCAATTTGACTGTAAATTTTTTAACTCCTTTTATAATATCTTTTTTCTTACTTCTTTGTCGATTTTTTCGAATATTCGCGTTATTTATAAAATTATTTGTACATTCAATTTAACATATCTCCCTTTGTAATCTTTTCACAAAGTTATTTAGCAGTAGAAAGTGTCTAATAGCTACTGATTCTCTGATTGTTACACTGCACACGTTCGATAACACGCGTTCGCCGGTAATTAAACAAACAGTGTGACAGTCTAACCGACGTTAATTAACCGATCTACGTTACCACTTCGGAAAATCGGGTCTGTTAACTCAGAAATTGTTACGGTCAACCTTCTATACGTCAATCTGGTGGTTCCGGTGATGAGACTGCGATACATTAGAGATTATTGGACAGGAGACGTCAAATTCCTTAAGTACCAATTAAGTTTCCAAAGTTTCTTTAGTTCGTAGCCTAAACCAGTAGTCATGATAAGTTTCGGTAATTCGAGATCTTTTCCAACTATAGTTCAGGTGAAACGTGATCATTTTTTCGATTTCTTGATTTAAAGGTAGACTCAGACTTCTGTAACCCGACCTTTATGTTCCTATATTATTATTTTCTCTTTTATTCTTGTATTTCTTCTTTCATACCATATCTTCTATTGTCAAACATTCTGCTGATTAAAGTATTGTTTGGTAGAGAATGAATATCAGAGTTTGGTTCCGTCGCTTTCGAAGTAAATTTCCATTCTACGAGTCTGTTAAATATTATTTCAGTAATCTTCCTTTCCTCCTACGAAGGTGCTTCTGTCTGTGAGGCACAAGAAGCTTTTCGAAGCATATCTCGTTCTCATAAGTTTACCAATTATTATTTTAACATAGTTCCTCAGACTAGTTGCGTAACTTCGATCTGTGATACACAGAAAAGCCTTAGAAATATCGGTCTCACGAGCCTAGTAATTATAATATTCCAGTAAACTTTCCTAAACTACTCATACAACGTTCCTCCAATTTCTAAAGCACAAGAAACTCGTCAACGTTAACGTCCTGGAACTTATGCATATGCAATCCTAAGTCTCCACGTTTTCTTTATCGCAAGGATCGTAAACTCGGTAGCACCCTTATATTCTCAAAAACAAGAAACACTCTATCCGCATCACGAACTCTGTACAGTTCAATGTCCCCGACGGGTCGAAGAAAGATTTCTTGACTCTCGAACCGCGAACGGTAGTCGTCATGCGAATTCGTGTGCGCACGCGAGAACATGGGTGTTGCGTGTGGCTTTGAATATCGAGACATTCGAGCTAAACAGTTCGGTTAACAACTGGGCGCCTGCATTGCGGCATGGAAAACAGTAGATTGGTTGAACTTTCCTCCGTTCGTATATTTTGTTGTGTTTCCGGTGGTTCTGGTTCGTTTCGACTTATCCAGACCGTGGATCGCTGCAGGGAATCCTCACGACTCGCTCGTAAATCTCCGGAGTTTCCTAAACAAAATGGCGGTGATTCGTGGCGGACCGACGAAGCATCTTATTCGCGTTGCTCTTGAGAAGATAGACCGCTGGTACCTGCGTAATACGTGTAGGTCATCATTGTACATGTAACAACGTTATTTTTTTTTTTTTTTTCTTTTACACGTTCGATTCTCGTCGTTGAAAATCGTTTATGGAAACGCTTGAAGTTTCGAAGAAGCCAGGGCAAGAATAGGTTCGAGATTTTGTGATATTTCCAGGTTTGAGAGTTTGGAATTTCTACTAGTTTAGAACTTGAGCGCTCCGTGCGAAACTTCGAGCAGTTAAGGGGATTGGATTCAAAGGTTCGAATAGTTTAGGATTCAAACAAGTTTGGCTGGTCCACACTTTGAAAACTTGTGTAACGTTCGGCTAATAAATTTCGTTTTTGGTTTTAAAATGTTTATTGGAGGATGGAGAGTAATCGAAGGTTTTATTTCCGAATTTACTTGGGAAATTGAATCAAAGTTTCGTACTTGTTAGCACGAAACTCTCTTGTTAGCACGAAACAGCAGTATTTTTAATCGTATTTTAATCGTATTTTAATCGTAGATCGTAGATTTTCATACGATTAGGTTCATCTCGATGTCGCTGCCATTGTTCTTGGGCAATTTAACGCATCAAGTCAATTGAATGTATCTATGATGTCATTACACGATTAACATCGCGATCGGTTTTTCGATAATTTTAGGTTTGTCGTTTTAGTTTCGCATTTAAATAGAAGAGACGAAAAATCCGTGTTTGCTTGTAGGTCGTACATAATTTTCAATACATAATTTGCCACCCTTGTTTTTAACGTCGCTGAATATGTAAATTAACCTTTGCTTTCCCTATCGGCGAGCTGCGAATATGGGTAATTGTGTGTAAGAAATTCTCAATTAGGTCAATGTTTTACAGTAAACAATCATGTGTCCGTCGTCTGAGAGAAGAGTCAATAAACGAGAACATCGATGTCGCGTGGGAGGTAGATTGTTACCATGCACTCGGAGGCAATGCACTGCACGTATACTAATTTTTGCCACGACCAAATAGTATGATTCGCTCTCAGCTTTCGCTTACTCGGGTTTCCTGTTGATTTCAATAGCTCGTGTTTCATAATTATAAAACTTTTCCATGAATTTTTTCAAATCCTTTGTACGCAACTTTTCTGTAGCTTACAAAATAATTTTCGTTCTTTGTTACGGGAAAAATTGATGGTGTAAAGGTTTTTAACAAAGGGAAGCGAAAGTGGGTGACGAAGCTATTAACCGTCGTGTCAGTTTATAGTATTTTGACTTGAAGTCAGCGTAGAAACAATTTTGAAACGTTGTAATATAAAAATTACTTATAACATTCGATTTTAATTATCGATTCTTACGCGATTCATAAATAATCAGTACCGTGTTTCAGCTGAACTTTATTCAAACCGCCTCAGGTTTACTATTCAAAGTATTCTTTTATGTACCGCGATTTTATCTAATTATAGATATTTAAACTGCCAAAGTATAAACGTAATTCAATGATATGCATCGAGTATATTTAACATTCCCAGAAGTAAGTTTTAACATTCCCAAATAACTTTAATTCTAATTCATTTCAATTCCCAAATCTGCTTCCCAACGGCCATTGTCAACCATGATAAAATTCACGTTTCAATGAAACTGATTGAAAACCCGCAAATTCCATCCCAAACCAACGATTTTCTCTGTTTCAACCACAACCACTATCTATCACAATCATTCTATCCCTTTAACGCAACAAACATGCCGCAATGCTTGCGCGCTTTCTGCATCCGATAAATTGCGTTTCTCAATGCGATCGCACCAGACGTCGAGTTCCAAGCAAACTGTGGCACCCCTGTAAGGTGCAACTGCTCGAGAACTTCGTCAAAGCTTGCGGAAACTTGTTGAAACGCTCGAATTCACGTCGAGGAACTCCTCGGTCACTCTTGTAAACTCGCAAGGAAACGGTGTTCGTTAAACACAAACAGCAGCTCGCGATAGCCCGCTTAATTTTCTCCGCTATTGAAGTGGACGCCTTTGGAACCAATATACCGGCTATTACATTAGCACACCACGATGCGCGATATTACGCGAACCACGGTAAAGCCGCGTATTCACCGGCGGAAGTATTTTCCAAATTAAAAAGGGATCCAGCGTTGTACTAACAACCAATGTTACGGAGTTTACACGCTGATTTTTATGAAATTCTGATACGATGTAGATTTCGAAAAAATATCGGACGCGTACTTTCTTATATATCGATCATCGTTCTTCTTTTTATCAGCCCTCAAAGTAAGGGGTGAAATATATATTTGACAGTGCATCTCGAAAACTATTGGTGATAGAAAGAAAGTTTAAATCCACGATTTGTCTATTTTTTAACGCCGAATCCAACAGTGTGAAAAAGTTAAAAAAAAATTAATTCCTTTAAGAACTTTTCACCCCACTTCGAGGGCTGATATCACCCTTTCAAAATTAACGATGACCGATATAAAAAAGTACGCGTCTAATATTTTATGTCAACTCCGTAACAATCCTTGTAAGTATCATGCCGTTTCTAAAGCGTGGAAAGTGTTGGAACTTTTCACGAGTACATTAGAAACAGAAAGACTATCGAAGTGGAATATAATTGTGCTGAAACGTATTTTGATGTTTCGCGAAAATTCTGGTAAGCAATGGTATTCGTGTGGAACAATTTATGTGAGACATGTTCAAACAAATATGCAAATATTCGTATTTATTCACCTATCAGCCGTGTAACAAAATAATTCTCTGGATTCGAGTAGTAATCGGAGTATTTATACGTAAGCTTTTGAGTGTTGCAAACACCGATTCTACGGTTCGATATCCAGTCGTCCGAAATAAGCACTCGGCAAATGTTCGCGAACGTTTCTGAACATTGTTCGCGTCCGGTGGATACGCGGCTTAAGCCGATCGCGAACTGGGACACGCGGAATTGAACGTTGCAGTTCGATGCGCGTTTATGCGGTTCCGGGCAGATTTCTACGGAACGTGGAGCGTGGCGAGCGTGCAGACGAAAGGGCAGAGTTCGCAAGCCTTGAGTAACATCCCTGAGTAACAAGAAGCTTGTTAAATAGGTCGAATCCACTAGGAAGATACTCTTTGTTTCTCATGGGAGAGGAAAAGAGTTAGATGGCTCCAAGCAATCGCGTTAGTACATTCTACTGGGGGCTGAAAATGGTTCTACCGTTGGAGTCTTTGATGTTGAAGAATGTTGAATTAGGAAATCTTAATGACTCGATTGTTTTTCAAGTAATTGTTGAGGAGGTTACGTGGAGGAGTGTTTAAATAATTATGTTCAAGACACGGTGGAAGCAAAATATATATTTAGATAGTCTTAGGATGATGTGTGCAAGACGGGCGCACGGTTAGACCTAAGGAAAAAACAAGTGAGCGCGTACATTCGTACCTGGGGTGTTCGCAGGCATCCCCAAACCCTAATTGATGATCATACCCTATAGTGAAGGCCACTAAGAAAAAGTCCTTTAATTTAGTTTTTCTTTTAGGAATGTAGAGTTTATACGAACACATGTAAAACTCGGGTGCCTTCCTTTAACAGTGATTCTAGGATTGTTGTTTATGAATGGAGTGTATGAAAGAAATTTTATATAGAGAGAGTTTCTGGTTTAATGTAACTCGATTAAATCGTGTCCAGGTTCGAACTTGATTAGACTTAATAAATGTTGTAATAATTTGCCACAAAAACAGCCTATTTTTCTTAGAAAGTATTCATATGGACAGGTAAATAAATGATCTTAGGATATTCAAATAATAAAATGTTTTATCTTAAATATTTACTCGGGCCAACACTCGGTGGACATATCTTTATGGATGACACTGTCATTTATTAAATGAAATGACCATAGCTTTTGGGTTATCCTCTCACGTTTCTGTTTCCGCTTGTCCGCACCCTTATTTTCAATACCGTCACGTATCCCTCGTGGTTGAGTCAAACCTAATCTAACCCGAACCTACGGGATCACAGTGTTGTTTCATAATTATGCACGCGTGTTACCAAATAGAGATTCGTTTAGCAAAAATTCTCAAGTTGTTATATTTGTGATGCAACTTGTACGTAGAAATTATTATAGATAGATTTTTAATGATTAAACATTTCTTTTTTTTTTTTATTCTTTTGTTACGTGACGAAACAACGAATTAAGAGGAATATTTGTTAGTGTGTATAATTTTTTTTTTTTAAATGTAACTTTTGAATTTAAGTTTATCACTGTGTCATAAAAAATAGGATGAGTAGTTTAATATAATAGAAGAAGTTTTGCTATAAAATGACTCGAGACTATGAAATTCACTTTTCTTGGCATACTGCTTGAACTTTGTAGACAGAGACTTGAAAGTTGCTCGATTCTACTCAAGCCATATTTTATGGGAGCTCGAGAATCACGTGTATCACTGTTTGTATGTTTTTAAAATCTTTATTCTTGTTAAGAGAAGCCTGAATAACAGATAGCAAGCAATTTTGTTTCATAATTTTTATTCATGATTCAAAGGACACAATCCTTTTCTTAAAAAAGGATTTCTTAAATTGTAAAAGTTTCTAATATTTGCTTAAATATTTCTTTTTAAAGACATTTCACAATATATTTCTTACATATTTTCATCAATTTTATAAGTCAAAAGTCTTATATAATATAGGAAACTCTAATTCAAAATCTCGCAATGTCTCTTGGAATTGTAAAAAATTATCAATAACATTAATTATTAATTATTAATTATCCATATTTAAATACTGATATCTAGAAAAGTGAATTATCACACCCAGTGTATTCACATTTCTTTCTTTCTTTTTTTTTATATCACATAAGTCACCGTTTTTATAATCACACTTTGAATATCCACAGATATTCCAACTTTGATTCAAAACTTCAATCCTTATTAATTATTAATTATTAAGATTTTAATACTTATACATTATACGCAGAAAAGTGAATTACCACAGCAAGTGTATTCATATTCTTTTTTTTTTTCGTATGACAATCATCCCTACTTTTACGATCACACTTCCAATATCCACATATATTTCAACTTTGATGCAAAACTTCGATGCTTAACACCATTCGTTAAACTCTTACGAAATAACGAAATGTGCATCTTTACAACGATCCACGTTATTACAAATGTCACACCGAATCCACGTACTTAATGAGGAAAGTTTCCTAGTTACTCGAGTAAGTTTCTTGTCAAAAACAGAGATGACGACTTTCTCTCTCGTTACCTGACATCTGTAATAAAACCGGGAATGTTAAGTCGGATAATAGACTTAGAGTCTTTGTCCCAGTTGTTCCGTGGCAGAATTAATCGTTGAACATTCGTCGTTGAGATAAAGTAACCGCGAAACATTGACTGCAGAGGGTAAACCGCTTTAGTAGTTCCTGCGAGGCCAGAGAAATTGACTTTCTTCCGCGGTTGGTGCTAGTTTATTTGATCGACTAGCATTCCAGCCGCGTATCTCGTTCCTTCCTTTTTCGTTAAATCTCAATTCGACGCCAGGGAAATGAATTGAATGCGTTTCTTGTCTCTCTTGACGCGTGAAAGTGACAACGAAGTAATTTTCTGGAATTTATTGGTACATCGAGCGTATCGTTCTCTCGACGAGAACTGTCGTAATCTCGTTGTCATTTATCATTTTGCTTTTCCGTCGTGGTGAATGGAGTTTCGTCGCAGGACAATGACCACGGTTTTAGTATTCCGATGGTGGGATGTTGAAGTGAAAGATATAGATTACTGTGGACGAGTTGTTTTATAGCTCACTACTTGCAGACGTTTCTGATGAAACCTGGGAAGTGGTACACTCGTGAGTGTATCATGATGCGGAAAAATATATGTACGTCTAATGGAAATCTAGAATTCAGAGGAATTCTTATTTTCTTTTTTTTCTTTTTTTTTTGTATCTCAAATGTATTTTTGTTTAGGTTTTATTTTTGTTACAATCGAATCACTACGTGGGTTTCTATCGTGTTAGAATTTAACAGTCTTATTTTTCTTTAATTATTTTTAGAGTTTATGTTTGTTAGAAAGTTTTTTTTTTTGTATCTCAAATGTATTTAGATTTTATTTTTGTTACAATTGAATCACTTCGTGGATTTCTATTATATTAGAATTTAAATCTTATCATTCTTGAATTATTTTTAGAGTTTGTGATTGCTAGGAATTTTCTTTTTTTTTATATATATCTCAAATGTATTTTTGTTTAGTTTTTATTTTTGTTTCAATCGAATTACTTCGTGGGTTTCTATTGTGTTAGAATTTAACAGTCTTATTATTCTTGAATTATTTTTAGAGTTTATGATTGCTAGGAATTTTTTTTTTTATGAGCGTTATTATTGTAAATTAAATAGTATTATATAAAGATAATATTAAGTAAAGAAAGAGCAATGATATATAATTTAATTCGATTTACGCAACGCGTAACATTATTTAAATTTTTTAGATCCAAGTGCACTTATATGGAACGCTATCGAGTTCAATTAATTATTTATTTAAATATTTATTTAATTATTTGTTAATTAAATAACAGGAGCGATACGTAATTAATAAAATTAGGCGGAATAGTAACAATTTATTCAACGGTGTGTGCTATAAGCACACTTGGATCTCGAAAGGTTAATAATGAATTTTCACGGAAATAGAGAAAACGCTTTACGATACTGTGAAAAGGATACAAAGCTAAATTATTTACCTTTATTTGAAATTTAATGCTGGTTCAGGAAACACGCAATTACAAACGACCACAGTCGATTCTGTTATTCGATCAGAGAGGGATATTTAATTACAACAGTATTTAGAATCTTTTTCGTTTAGTTAACGCGTAAATTTATACTTTTTACCCACTGTATAATTATTTAAATAGTTAACGCTTAAGATCAACTATTTATCTCTAATCTTTTTAGTCGAAGAAATTGAGACAGAAAGTGAATGACGAAGTATGAATCGAGCGCGCATTTAAACATTTATGCATCTTCGAGCAGACTTCTAAGAGAATTCACTACATCGCGAAAGAGGGCAGTAAAGCACTTATTAAATATGAATAGTGTCATAGCGTAACACACAGACACCGTGAACTTTAACCCTCCTCATGTGCATTCAAGTCTCCCGTTTCTATAATCTGTAACAGTCTTGTGTTCTAAATCAAACCAGGTGACTGTAATAAGACACGTATGTGGACAAATTAAGAGAAGCGTCGAAAGAACAATGGTTTACACTGTTAATATTATAATTATATAATACGAGCGTATGATTATCTTTGTTACTTCCGTACGATTGTTGCTATGCAAATTTTTCAAGCTCTTTTCAATCTGTCAGAAATAATTCTACTTACAATTCAAATTAGAGAATTTTAAAACCAAACAGATGCCTTTTAGCATAATTTAAAAATTATTTACACGGTTTAAAATAATTTTAAAATAATTAAAAATTATTTAGACAGTTAAAAATAATTTTAAACCTAAACATATGCCTTTTAGGATAATTAAAAAATTATGTACACAGTTTAAAATAATTTTTATCAAAGATACAAACTGTTCGCGTGATAAAATTTTTATATTCCATTGGAATAATTTTTTTTTTCAATTATAAATTACTATTTTATCGTTAATTATTTTTGAGACACGATATTAGTAATTGTGCCCGAATAGTATCGTCTGTTATAATTACCTCCTGTAACAATTATTATCATCACTACAATGTTACTACGATACTCTATAACAGGACAAAAGTTGTTCATACAAGAAATATCACTTTCAACTGGAATAAACTGGGTTAGAAACTGCAATTCAATGAAAGCAGAGTGATTTAAAGTCGGCAAAATGTTGTACAAAGACTCTCTTGATACCCGGTATCTTCTATCTTCGCTAGAATCCTTTAGGGATCTATCTATTCTACCTGGAACATCCGAGCATGGATATCGTTGAAAAAGTGTGTTTCCTTGTTCTTTGAAAGGCCATCGCTTGATGCCACTGCCTGAAGCGTAGAGTGTATCAATTTTTAAAGAATTTACTACGTTGTGTAACTAGAGACAAGGTACTTTGTTAGCAGTTTTCCAGCAGAATACTTCATATATAACTTTTTAGTTCCTTGTCTCAGAGTATAAATATGGTGTAAACAAGCTTTTATAATTACGCTTAAA
The DNA here is from genome assembly GCA_019453375.1 of Ctenoplectra terminalis. Taxonomy (NCBI): domain Eukaryota; kingdom Metazoa; phylum Arthropoda; class Insecta; order Hymenoptera; family Apidae; genus Ctenoplectra; species Ctenoplectra terminalis. The sequence continues at coordinate 87,448 of SMSQ01021162.1, forward strand.
GTTTTTAAATTATACAGAAAATTATATCGAGAAGAAAATCTATAGGAGCAAAGCTTTCATCCCCTCGATGTTCCATTTTTGATAAATTCGATTTAACGAATCTGTTCGTTTCGTAGATACCTACTTCGAATACTTTTAATTTTTAATTCAATCTGTTTCGAGCCACTATTATAATTTTTGCACTAAAATCTCCGCCTTTGTAATTTACGTATAGAGGAAAGTTATCTGATACGAGGATGGTTCAAAATATGAGATGATATAAAATTTAATTAAGAAAAGGGTGCACTTTATCCTAGAATATTATAACTAGCGTACAGTTTTGTCATTTTTTTTTTCACGTCGAAAAGGATAATCCCGTGATAGTTAATATAGGAAATATTTATAATAGGAAATAGGGAATATTTATAATAGGAAAAGGACAATCCTGTGATAGTTAATATAGGAAATATTAATATTTATTAATATTAATCTATTAATATCTATTAATAATATCTATTAATATTAATATTAATAATTTATAGAAAATATTATTATTTATTAATGTTAATATTATTAATATTAATATTAATATTTATTAATATTAACTATCGCAGGATTGTCCTTTTCCTATTATAAATATTAATAAATATTAATATTTCCTATATTAACTATCACAGAATTGTTTTTTTCCTATTATAAATATTAATATTCCCTATATTAACTATCACAGAATTATCCTTCTCCACGAGAGAGAGAGAGAGAAAAATATTAATAAATATTACTAAATATTAATATTTCCTATATTTGAAATCCTCTCCATATTAACCAACTCTCCTCTAATATAATTATAACCTCATACTACCCTGCTTTTTCACTTTCCAATTCGCGTAACAATAAAAAGCAAGAACACCATCGCTCGATACAACAATAGGTACTCCTTCCTTGTCATCAGTCGCGAACCCAATATCACCCATTTGAATATCAATTTGTATGATTCTCGAATTCTTCGAACGACTCGAAACATCGTTGAAGTTACCTTCCACCGGAAGTCGCGTTCGCTTCGAGTACCTGTCCGTGCGGTTCAAGTACCGTACCCGAGTATAACTCGTTTCACGGAGTCATCTCGAATCGAGTGGAGAATGTCGAGGAAACGCTGTGCGAGAATATTCCCATATTCTCGAGCCGTGTCTTTCAAGAAGTCGAGCCGTGTCCGTTCCGCTCGACGCGATTTAATTAAGGGTTGTATAATATCGGTGTGGGTAGCGTTGATTGGCATTGACCATTTTCGCTCACGAGAGGTTTACCATGCGGTGTCATCGCGTCGAGTTTACCAATTGGATCGAATACGCGCGTTCCGGCTAATTTTAATCCCTCGTACACGCGTTTCTACCAATTTTGATTTCGTCGATGGTGACGGCGGAAGCTTTGAAACAGAATTAATATTGTATTTTCCAACGACTTTGTATCGCGAGCCGGCACACGGATTTCCGATCATTAACACGATTACTGCAAATAATATAATACAACGATATTTACTCTGACGCTGAAAAAGGGTCAAAGCTAAACAAAATGGCAGCAAATAGTGACACTCGAATCGAAGTGTTCGCCGTTGGAAATAGAAGCTCGATCACCTCGATTGGAGTGATCATCGGTCAACGCGTTTACTAATTTAGAGAGATTATATCGGTTCTTGGTAAAAATACAAGATTTATTATTATAAATTGTATTAGGTTGGTGCATATGAAATGTCGGATTTTCTTAGCAAATAACAGTAACCTAGTGCCATTTCTTGACCTTACCAATTTACAAAATGTGATGTAATACCATGGAATGATTAATATTCATTGTTAGAGCAAGTTCTTTTCATGTTCGACGCGAATTATTTTACATCAGTTCTTTCAGTACATCGAGTGACGCTTCGGGTCTACCACGTAACTCATTTTGTAAAAAAATTTCTAGAATGGAATTTTGCGATTTAACGCTCAACTTTTCTCTTGTTCACAATATTCTGTCTATACGCTCCGTTTATGTTCCGAGTGATTTTTGTAGCATTATCGTCTTTGTGTTCATATAAGGAAATTATACGAATATCGATAAAATTTATACTTGGAATACATCCTTAAAAAGTGGTTAAAACGCACGATTTTGGAAAAAGTGTTTCGAACATAACGTGACTCTAATAATAGATAACCGAACTGTATAAAAGGTTATCTCATAAACAATCGTACGGTGGAAACAGGAATACAAATATTTACATGTAATCAAAATCCGGCATTTCGTATGCACCGACCTAACAGAAGTTACACTGGATCTCTCAGATTTGTTTGTCCACGGTACCTAAGAGGAAATCATTGTTACATCTGAAAGCGTGTACGAAATAGAATATTCCGACGGAGAAATTAGTATTTTGTTAATACATTTTTAATTCTGAGAATGATTTCGACAAAATCTTTTGCACCAAGAAAACTTTCTCGTATTACAATCTCCTCCGACGCATCAGACATTTTTACGAGTACCTCGGTTACCCACAAATTCGTTCTAGACCGAGAAAAATACGCTTTATTGCATGTTTCACGCAAGACCGATAAATAGCAAGTTTCTTAGAAACAATGTCTGTGAACCACGAAGTATTTCACGAATTGCAAGAGTTCAGTTTGGATCGTCAAATGTAACGTCGACAGTTGTATGATAAACAGTTAAGCACACCAGCCGCACGTTTAAAGCCCGACGTCGATCTTCGAGCTGCTGTTTCACGGAACGAAGCGCACCATTCGCCTTCGAAAGTTTATAAATATCGGCAGACGCAATTTAATTTCATCTTCATCGACTTGGCCAGATGCCAGTTAAATGTTTACACCTGAAATTAAAGGGATTTTCGGTGATCAGTGCAGTTTCTTCTGTTTCAAAACAGTTGCCCTTTAACCCCTTGCCTTATTATTTTTTCAGTAGCTATACAGATTAGGAATGGCTATTCAATGCTTTTAAACCGTGTCAGATGCAAAGCACTGAAATATTATACGCGATTTATATTTGTTAATGCTCAATCTTATGGATTAAAATTACAATTAAAGATAAAATAAAATTTTATCGCAAATATAGCGTGTCTTTATTGTGTTTGGATCATAATCTGCGCCACGAGTGTGACTCGTGGTTGTAAGGCAAGGGGTTAACACTAGAACTACCGAACAAGTCAAAATGACTTGTTCATAATTTCTTATAGAAATTTTAGAAATTTACAATAATGAATTTTTCAGGATTTTCCGCAATTTTTTGTAAAAAATATGCATGAAGAATTGTTATTCTTATTATAGGTATTTTTCGAAATACCTATCATTTTGCTTTCTTTGGTTCAAATAACTCTATTTTAATCGTCGGTAGTTCTAGTGTCAAACGCGTTTTGCGACGTTGATCGTGGATAATCAGTGGTTTGTTGAAAATATCAGGTTGTCTCGAAAGTTTTTCGTTATTTTCACGCAGCGGTTTTGTTTGGTAGTGTTTGTATAAAAATGTAGGCTTATCTGTTGAACGATAGACGAAGCGAGATAATATAATAAAATGGATGCTAAATAATATAATAATATATTGTAAAATATAAATTATTATGGATCCATTACTTATTAATAAAACGAAAGACACTTTTGGGACGAGCTAATATTTGATGGAAGTCAGGTGTAAATAAATTGTCTTTCGGTGGATATATTAACCTTTCGCACTCCGTACGATTCTTCATCAATGAAGAAAAGAAGTTTTATTTTGAACGG
>SMSQ01021163.1:0-13581 GCA_019453375.1 Ctenoplectra terminalis
AAAAATAAATTTAACAAATTTTCCAATCACTATTATTCTATCCATCGAAACTAATACTTCTTAGATTTCCAATTAATGCGCAAAAAAAGAAAATCCAGAATCTTCTATTGAAGACAAGCTTAATAGATCGTTCGACCATTGTTATTTAATTCAAATAAATTAATGCTTCTTACGTTTCTAATTAATACGCGACAGATCTAGAATCATCCACTAAAAGCAAGCTTAACTAATTTTTCAATCATTATTATTCTATTCAATTAAACTTTCCCAGTTCTCTACAAATACTAATTTCCTTACAGAAGCGTAGAATCACACGTTCAGCTCGCCGAAACTCACAAAAACGATCCGATTCCAAACTCTTTGACCGTGGTCCTACGAAATCGTGGTCAAATTTACATAATCTTGTAAACGACAGGAGCAAACATGAACTAATCGGGTCGGACACGGAGTTTTTGCGAACAGTTCGGCCAGTCGGTAATTGGATTTGGTTTCGTAAAATGTGAGGTCGGAGGGATGGTGGTCGCGATAATAAATGTTCCACGATCGTAAAATTATCGCGGCTCATCGATCGACGTGGAAAAAGGTGGACGGTGGTAAAAGTGTTCGTACTGGGCAAAGATGCTTTGAAAAAGGGAACCGCGTAATAGGAACAGAGAATCGGTGTAGGGAAATTAAGCGGCGAACAGCGAGCGGAAATAAAAGTAAGTCTGGGACGGTTTAAAGAGACAGATGATGAATAGAATAAACTTTAATTAAAAGCTTGGTTTTAAGGGCGAGGTAGAAGACGGGACATTAGGACGGATTAAATGCGAACGAGAACGGTGTAACATTTTTATACGACGAAATTAGCTGAAATTAAGCGCGTGCTCGCTGTTTTATGGTGGTGGAACGTGTTAATTCGTTTAATTCCAGTCGGTTCGCTCGACAAGTGTATCGTCGTGTATAAATATCGAATTAATAGCTTGAAGAGAGAAAGAAAATGAAGAAGAAGGAAACGAGAAGTTGAAGAAGGGAAAATAATAAAAGAAACGCGAGAAGAAACCCGGCAAGGAAGTAGTTGAAGCGTAATGAATTCCTCTTGGCGAGTAAAAGAAAAAGAAGAAAGAAAAAAAAAAAGAAGAAAAAGAAAAAAAGGAATGGGAGGTGGTTTTCGTAGGCGGTCGCCACGAGTCTCTCGGAGGTTTCAGAAATCCGAGAAAAAAATTACATCTCGTTTCATCGTGCCCCTTATTTTCTTCTTCTTGCGCTGCACGTAAGGCAAGCAACACTGGAATGGCACAAGATGGAAAATATCCGCGTGGGCAAACTTCTCCAGACACGTATTCACGTGTGTGCATTGTAAAGAGTATGTTTCCGGAACGCGGCTTAAACTTTCCGTGCTCGCCACGGGATTACTCCGACGGTGCACGAATAATGAGAATTTTTATTCTAAAGCGTAAGCTTCTCTCGGCTACGCTTAGAAAAAACATTTGTAACGGCGAAGAGAAAAAGAAAAAAAAAAAAAAATTGCGATTAAAAATGCTGCTTGTTACACGGTGTTGCTTCTAGGAAGTTGCTTTGTGCAAAGAAAAAGACGGAATTGCTACGTATAACTAGAGAAGCCGAAAATTGACGAAATATTAGATTAACCATATGATCCAATGCTATATTTTAAAACTTGGTATAATAAAATACTATTGGATAACAAATTATTATACCATGTGAAAGCTATAATAATATGTATTTCATATCAAAGAAGTTACTCCTATTAACAATTACATAAAACCTAGTCCAATTTTACATATTTTAACAAAGACTACTCATAATCCACACGATAATAAATAATAAATAATATCAATTCAATATTTCTAGCGAACAAAATTAAATTGAAACCTTTATCAAGCCTAAAAATCAAATATCCAGACACGCTACAAAAATCCATCGGTTGTTCAAAGGAGAACTTTTTACAACCATTCGAAAGCATCGCTTCTACGAGTCGTACAGCTGAACAAGGGACTACAATCGATGACAAGCATGGCGTTATCGAGTCGGTGTAAGGACGCATTACTTTGAGGCGTGTTCGCATTTAAATTAGGCACAGAGACCCGGTATGCCTCTGTATTTCCCTGTTGTTCGTATCTCTGTACACGTCCAGAACGTATGAAACGCCGTTGGAAACTTGGTCGGAAAGCCTGCGTGGCGTTGCTCGTTCGTTGCCTCGGCGTATCTATATATCTTAGAATGTCGCAATTAGTTGACGCAGGCAAGTACAACAGAAGTTTCATAATCCCGTAACGTAACATATATTCCCCTTTGTCGTAATTAGTTCGCGCGGATAGCGTAACGAATGCTAGGGACGCGTTATTTTCGAGTTCCGTATGACCGAACCGAGATTTGCTCGCCTTTCGTGAAACTTTCCCGCCGCCATTGCACCCTCGTTTGCTACCTTGCGAGGAAAGTCAACGCGTAACCGTTGAAAGAGGAAGATTGATCTTGTTCGTTCTGGTAGGAAGAATTTTAACCCTTTGTTAACCCTTTCTTAAATTTTTTTTTTAAGTTTTACAGGACTACTGTGAAAATTTAGCTTTGCTTTGGAAAGGAACACTTAACCCGAATTTAACCATCTGCATTTCTAAACTATTTTAAGTTTCACAGGACTATTGTGAAAATCAACAGAGAGAGAGAGAGAGAGGGGGGAGAGAGAGAGAAAGAGAAATGCTTCTCTGACAAGAGTTTCTCACATAAAACGCGACATCAACTAAATAGCGTTCTTGTTTTATAGCGGTGAAAACAAGATGGCTGGTTGCTTTTAAAACTCGCGGTTTCGCTCAAATTAATTTCGATTCGTGTTTGTATTTTTCTTAGAGAAACAATAAAAGATTGTAAAATTGTAAAATTGTAGAATATCATTCGGTTAAAATATCTATTTAGGAAATTGTGAAGATCAACTTTTTCACGATTAAAAATGTGTATAATTGCCATCAAGTAACTTGAAAGGAGTGAATATAATAAATCTTGTAAAATATATTATACAGTATTATTATACTACAGACAATATAAAATATTGAAAATATTGGAAATATTTTATATTCCCTCTTAAATTTGATTAATCAAAAATTCTTTTTACCTATTCGTGCTTTGCTTATTTTTCCAAATCTTCTAAATATTGTAAAATATCCACAACAGACAGGTACAAATATACCAAACACGTAATTAATATTTTCTTAATTATAGTATCGCGTAAAAAATTAGACATAAATCTGAAACCTCGCAAGAATCAAGAACAATCTCACGTCTCCACAAATAGGTAGCCGCGACGAACTATCACGACATAATGGCGGCGAGTACCGGAAGCATCTCCATTATCGTTAACGCCCGCAAATTTCCTCGGGACGATAAAATTAATCAGGGAGAATCCAATAGCCCATCTCGGTGCTTCCAACACACGTTGCAAGCTACACCCCATTACACGAATAAAAACCGTGCACGGTCCTCTTTACACGAAGAATCTCGCGGCCTTTTTTTTTCCCTGCTCGTGAGCGGGGACCGAGGACGGAAAAGGTACGAAGGGAGGAGTACGGAGGGCGTCAATACCGCATAAAACGCGGGCTACGTGACATGAATAATTCCGGTTGCGTTAAATCGTCAGAGAATCGAACGAGCCTCGCGGCACACGCTTCTCCGAACCGAAGAGGCGGCGTCGTTCTTGGCTACGATCAATTAAATCGAGCAAGCGAACAGATTCGCCTCGAATAAAGGAAAACACTCACTGACTATCGATTAATCCACCGCGTTCGCGGGGGAAGATTGTGGAAAATGGTTGAAAATGGTTGAAAATGGTTGGGGAGAGAGGGCACCGGAGCTATTATTCATTCGCGACAGCTTTTCCGTCGTGCAATAGTTAAAACGAACGATCCATTAATACGCGTGCTCGCCTCGAGACGCGTGATGGGATATTTCTTTTCCTCCCTGGATTCTGGAAGAAAGAATCCGCGATACGAACGCCCCGAGAGTCGATATTTCAAAAAGTAACGAGCCTGTCCGTGCCCCGCGAAAACTTTTGGCTCGATAAACCGACGTGGATTAATATTCAATAACGAAATTCGTCAACGTCCGAAACAACGTTCGCCCAGTGCGGGCTGCGATTATGGGATTGATGGTTAGGTTCGTGATAGGTTCGAGACTTCTTGGAGAGTGTTACCGGATGGTTCTCTTTTTTGGGGTGGTTTGTATGGTCTGGTTAAATGAGATTGATCGATGGTCGTATTTTTATGCGAACGATTGGGCTGTTGAACCGTTTTTGGGAGATTAGGCGAAGAATGAATTTGAATAGTTAGGGTGAAAATTGGATTGTAGACGATTTGACTTGTTTCTTGACGGTGTATGGGTCTGTTGTTATTTAATGCGTGAAGACTATAAGGGAAAAATACAAGTCAATTTTTAATGATTTTCTCGTACTATATTCTAATGATAAGGACGGAATAAAAAAAGGAAATTTGTACTCTGTGTTTGATAATATCCTCGACTACATATTCTAATTTACGTTTCTAGATCAGAATAGAAGATTCATTCCGTTTGACGATGTTCTTTAAACGATCAAGTAGAATTCTCATTTTCTTGTGTAATATACCGATAAATGCCAAGAATGGCAGCTTTGTTACATTTCCCATTACTCTTGAGTATTACTCGAGTGAAACCTTGTAAAGCTTTGATGAAATACTCTTAAATGTTATTAAAAACCTTGAAGAAGCAACCTCATTCGGCATGAATTAAAATGTACTTTAATATCAATCATGATTTGTATTTTTAACCAAACACCGTCCTAACTTCTACCCAATGTCGCTCCCCTAGTTCAACCCTGTAAAAAGCTCCAATATTGAATTTACCTTTAAATGCATTTAACAAGTTTGAAAAATTACTACCATAAATTGCTGCTCATAATATGCTCGTACAAACACTCTTACGACAACCAAGTATTTCAAGGAACACAGAGCTGCGCCAAGTTTTCCTCGTTCATAATTTTTAAACTGCGGACAGGAACGTTTGAGATGGCGATTGCAAGAAGAGAGAAGGGTCAAATTTTGCTGCAACGTTAACGGTGTAATTCGATGAGCCTTCGAGTATTCGAGACGCTGAACCTCTCGTCAAAGCGGCCATGGAAAAAATACGCAATTAATTTGCTGCCGGTTTTAATTAACGCATCAAAAAACAGAAAAAGAGAGATAGAGGTTGGCTGGAGAGGCAGGGAGGAACGATAAACGTGCAACTGTGATGCACGTAATTTGTAGAATTTTAATTAAATCAAAAGCATCGATGCGCATGTCGGGAACGTTTAAAATGATAAATTTATTTGTCCCGTTATTGGTCGGTGTTNCAAAGAAAAAAAAAAGAAAAAAAGAATGAAAAGTAACCGACGTCGTGCGGCTTCATTCAAGCTAATTTACGAAGCTTGTTTCATCGAAAGTATGGGAATACGAATGATTTACTCCGCGAATAGATCGGTGTTCCATTTTGGTGAGATTAATTTGATTTATCGGTCAATATCGTTTAACGCGATGTAACTCGAAGCTGTGCGAGTGTCTGCTTACCTAATTACGACGATATAAATCGAAACGATGGTCCAATTCTGGAGAATCGGACTGTAATTGTGTGCCAGTGGAATATTGCACTAACCTGGAACAAAAAAAAGAAAAAAAAATATTTAAGTTTTTAAGTTCTTAAGTCTTCTCGAACTTTTTAAACTTGCATTGCAACAATAATCCATATAACGATGGTAAGAATATTATCAAGAATACCAAAGTTATCTTTTCACGGTGCAGTTATTTAGTAACAATAAATATAACAGGAACCTTTAACTTAAAATGAAGGAACGTTGTCTTGCTAGTTAAAGATGATAAAAGAAACAAAAAATATAATTGCCATCTGTTTCATTTCTCCAGTTACATTTTAATAAATACAATTTCTTTTAACCAGTAATTTTAAATAACAACAATAATCACAGGAAGTGAAAAAACAATATATATATTCCCTTTTCATGGTTAATTTTATTTCGCAACAAGTCGTGCGAATTTTAAACCTAATCTTCGAACATTTTCACAACGAATCTTTAAGCTACAAATATCAACAGTATTCTCAACGCAGTTCCGAGAAGTTTAGCTTCTACAATTGGACAAAAAATAATAAAAAAAGAAAAAGAACATTTCTCTTTCATCGTTAATTTTATTTCGCAACGAGTTTCGTCCAGTTCTAAAGCCAATCGATGGGCCATATACGAGCGAATCGATTTTTCGTTCGCAATTCTCCGAGTACAATCGTTTTTCTTGTTGGCCTGTGGCATTGTCCGCTCCATACGCTGGTACACGCACGCGAACCACGCACTCGAAGAGCGGTTCACCGGTTATGGTAGTTACAGCGAACGCCTGTCGAGAGTATTGCGTGTTTGCGACCTATTCCGTCGCAATTCCGGTCGCTGTTCAAGCAAAGCTCGAGGATAATATTAGGTCATCTCGTAAGTAATGCGGTTTTTCCGAGGATCGTATAATGTGGCGGTAAAACCGGTAGTTGTATGCATTCATCCGCTTCTGCTGGTTGTTTGCATGAATTTATACGCGTTTTCGTATGCAATGAAGTTTCGCGAATGTATTTTGGACGTAAGCGGACTGGAGAGTGGTTGTGAGTATTTTTTATGCTATGATCGGTTCATTTGTATTTTTAATAGCGTAGGAAGTGGTCCGAGGTAATTAACTAATATCAAGATGCTTTAACGATTTATTCTGGGTATATATCTCGGTACTTCCGAAGCTAATATTTTGTTCTATACCAAAGATCCAAAGATACTGCGGTCCTAACCCTAAGATGGGCACTTGGGTCTGGTCTCTGTCACTCGTCAAGAGACGCAGGCCAAGCCATAATGCGAGCAAAAATGCTTACAATAGAATATTATAATTATGTAAACAGTATACCTGTTTACGAAGATATTAAGAGATTATAAATAAAAACAAAATATAAGAAATCTTCTTTTACATACTTGGAGCTTTGGATAAATAGTAGTACAGATGATCCACCAATTTACTTCAAAAAAAAAAATAAAGAAATTTAATTCATACAATAATTCCAAACACTCCAACTCTACACCCGTACCACAACGAATTCATAGAAAAGAAGCTTCCGCCTATTCATTCCTCGCTCCCTTCGACCTCGTGATTCAAGTCTGGATCAAAAATCAAATACGTAGGATCCAAAACCTGGAATTCTGGATCTAAATTCCGGCCTTTATGTTCCGGCTTTTGTGTTTCGCGTTTTGGGTTCGGAGTTCGGTATTCACGGTTCGGAGTTCGCTGTTCGGAGTTCAGAGTTCACTGTTCGCTATTCGGAGTCGTTTCGCACCCTCGGCGAGCATCTCCTCTGCACGAAGGTAAGTCATCGGTCGATCGTGCATGCAGCTCGCAAAGTCTCCAGCAACGCGAACACGCGTGTACACCCCAGCGGCGCCTAATTCCGCGAATTCTGTAATCCACCAAGGCCGTTGGAACCAGGCACTCGCGTGCAGGAGCACGAGAGCGTGCGAATATGCGTGCATACTCGCAAATACCCAGAGATCAAAGCAAACGACGAAGAGGAAGAAAGAGAGAGAGAGAGAGAGAAAGAGAGACACACAGAGAGACACAGAGAAAGAGAGACGGAGGAAGAGGAAGCTGGTTACGAAGTTACAAGGTGAATTTTCCCAGAGATCTCCGCGCGGCTGACGCTGGCAACATCCGGAATTCACGGAGACTTTCGTTTCTCGGCAAACATCGGCGTCGACGATCGGACAACGTGCGAGGTATTCCAACGACGCTGGCGAATAAGCGAATAAGGAACGTTTATCCCGAGGCGAGCGTAGAATGCGGATTTTCAATTTCTGTGGACGCCAACTTGTTCGACCGATATTGCCTCTGGTTTATTTGGGATCCGCTACCGGTAGTTCGCGTCGCTGCCTCGAGCCTCGTCGCGTTTAAAGTCTCGATTTTATTTTAAACGGGTCCGACGCGCCACGGTTCGTTCACCGCGATTTATTCAAATGAATTCTATTTTTCGACCGGCCGACGGCGCCGTGTTAAGAGCGAAACGATGTAAACGTCGATGCGCACGCGAACACCGACGGAATTAACTGGACTCGAACGCAAGGGGGCTCGAGAGCGAGTCGTGTCCGAATCCTGTGTGTGACTTCGTGGGTTGTAGCCGTGTCGAAACTAGGAGGGAAACGCGTGACAGACGGGACAAGCGAGGATAAAGCGAGGGTGAGGATTTTTTAAGGGAGAATCCTCTGTGCGGTTGATCGTTTGTATCTGTTGTCGTTCGTGCAACGAGGAGAATTAGAAATAAGCGTGAACGTGCGTGACCGTGTCGAGTCTTTATAAATTGAAGGCATAAATTGGATATCATTAATTAGGTCGAGTATTAAATTTTGTTTGGAAGAATAAATAATAAATATCGTAGTTTATGATTGTATGTATAAATTTGTCCGCATTTGGACGATTTATCGTCACGGTTAATGTCTCTTATTTCGCTACTATTCATATCGTGAACATTAAATGTCATTGAACGTAGCGAGGAGAGTGCTTGAACGAATAGTCATTGTTTTGAGCGTGCAATTTCGTTTATTTGATAAACACAATAGGTAACTTTGGTTCTCGTATTAAATTAATTAGAGCCACTCGAAAGCTGAAGTTTTAAAAGTTTCCAGATAACAATAGCTTCGTAAGCATCATCGGATACTTTGCATGCGTACCATAATACGAATTTGATGGAGTTTAAAAGTACGGTATCAAATGTTTTGCATCGTACAGTTTAAAAGTACAGTATCCAATGTTCTGTATCAGGTTCGGTTAAAAATTAACAGACAAAGATTAAAAAAAGATTACGATCTTCCATCATAAAATTGTTCCGAAAGAGAAATGTTGGAAGAGTCGGTAAATAATAGTCACAACCGTTTTCTGTGATCAATATCGGAAAAACTTGAGAAAAAGATAAAAGTGACACACAATGTCAGAAATAAATGACCAAATTTGGTTAACCATCGCAACGAGTAATAAAAAACGTTAAACGGATAAATAAAAAATTCGTCGAGTCCTTCCAAGTGTCCTAGACATCGACAGGAACACGAAAGAAACGAAATATTTTCCAGAAACAATTCAAACGTCCTGCGAACAGTCCGTTTTCACGTCTCAACGCTAGATTTATGGAACCCGTCAATTTCATGCAGTAGCAGATTGTTTCGGTATGCGTGCGGAAAACGTAAACTCAAAATGAAATTTATAGTAGCTAAATCTTTGTTGATAGAAATTTATTGATTCAAAGTAAAGCGAACTAATGATACTGCGAAAAATCTGTATTTTAATGCACCAATAAAAATAATTCAATCGATGCCCGCAAACCTAGCGTTAATGAACGCCAAAGATCTTGAAACGAGAATCAACGAGAAGAGCGGGGAAGTTGGGTCTTGTTAATACGTTCGGGTACCTAGAGAGCTGCTCGTTTCGGCGGAAAAGCGTCGACAAACGGACCAGAACGATTTAATGCCAGTCGACGAACGAAATTACGATTTCCACGACGTCAATTTGAATTCGACGAACGGAGGATCGATGGACCACACGGTCGCGCCGGAAGCCTGTGAAATGCTTGTTCCGGCCGCACGGTTAAATCCGTATTATGCATGTCTCCGCCCGATTCGAGGCGCGAGCAACTTTTGCGGTGTGCTCTCGCGTGTTTTTTACGCAACGAAAACGCGCCGCTCAGACATTCAGCACTCCGACGGCTTAAATATTTAATTCAAGCAGCTGCAACGCTGCGAGTATGCTCCAGCACGCACGGATCGCTTATAATTTACAAACGTTATCCCGCGGAAGCTTAATCGCGCGCGTGTATCGCACACTTGCCGCGTCAGGTTGAAACTTTACGCTGTTATGTTTCTATAAATTCGAGATTTTTGCGACGAACCGTTTGGTATCGTACGACGCTGCTGTGCGCTGTTATTTTGTTATATCGATTGTAGTTTGGTATTGAGCGATGATGTAATTTAGTCGGGTAATTCTGTTAATTTAATCAAATGATACGAAGATTCTTCCGTTGGGGATGTATCTGTTCAATGGGAACACTTTTTTGAAGAAGTTGCCAAGGATAACAACAGTTTTCACAAAAATCCCGTAGAAACAGATATTTTGTTAAACGAACCATACAAGTTCGAACAGAATTTGTTTAAAAATGAAAAATAATATTTTATTTCGAGCCTTGTGTAAGAGTGTTACGGCAATTTATACTTAAGAGCGGAATGGTGAGAGATCTTTTTCTATTCTGCATCGGAAAATTCTACCTAGGTTTGGATGGGATATACATTTATTTCATTTTTCCATTCATTCCGAGTTGTTCGTTAAAGACAAGCGCAGCACGGAGACAACGCTCTCGCTGACGACTGTCCGCCTTCCTCGCGAATTTGACATTTTCTACTAGGTATCACCTATAGAATAGCATTACACAAAAAAATAAAAAATTCTAAGTTGGACTTATATTTTCTGTAAAATGTACAGAGCTTGATTCTCATAAAGCTACCCGTTCGTTCCACTCCTTACCTGAATTCGTTTCCAGATAATATACCACCTCGTACAACATTTATCCTTGCCTCATAATTTAAAAATATAGTTCCCTCGCCTTCGCACTGCCTCAAAATCCACTTACTAAACCCCAACATCTATCTCCTGAGCAATAAAATAAACGCACCTTAAACACCCAGTTTCACTTCCCTTCTAAATCTCACTATATACATCCAAAAAAAGTTCGTCCAATAACATCGTAACCAGCACTTAACTGTTCCGCGATACCATCTTCAACCACCATCGGGATCTTCTCCCAGAGTCTCTCTCTCTCTCTCTCTCTCTCTTTTTCTCTCTATCTCTCAGAGAATCTTCTCAAAAATACATCTCTCAGCATTTACCAACCCCATCAGACATTATCATTTCACAGATGCGGCGCACTTACAGGCGGCACTATCGGGTTAATATCCCGATACCGACGTTAACCGACGGTTCCCTTCTCGTCGGCCAACCCAGTGCACACGATTTCACAGGGTCGTTGCATCGTCGCAAAGAAGATTGTGCAATAAACGCGGCGAGTCGCGCGAGCTGGCGTGCAAGGGAGCAACAAGTATCGAATCCCAAAGCGAGAATCGCACAAAAGAACGCCGCTTTTGAAATCCATTGAAATACGGTCGATCCGGAGGCTGCAGGCCTCCGCGACCCGGATGCAGGGATGCGTGTATCCGTGGCAGTGGTGTGCGCCCGTGTGACACCTAAATGGCCGCCGTCCGTGTTCCAGCGACACGCTGCTGCTGTCGACGGATGCAAGAGACCGACACATAACGCGGTCCCTGAATACGCCTTTGTACGGACAAGCCACGTGCACATAATCGTGCTGCCCCCTGCAAAATGCAATTTGCAGCCACGGATACGTGCTGAAATCGCGGCCGTCAAATAGACGTCCCGACACAGGCGCCAGATTGCGCGCTTCGGAGGCCCAGCCACCGGGGACAGGCTGAACGCGGAGCAAGGAAGACTCTATAGGAGCTTGTTATACAGAGGAGTGTTCATGGATGAACGGACGTCTCGCCGCATACGATACGCGTCACGTTGTCGTATGACTGACGATCGATGTATAAATCAGCCGGATTGATCGTGCAAAAATACGACCTTGGACGGAGATACGAAACAACTTGCGTATGATTTATACTGGCCGCGTGACTACTGGCCGCTGGCGGTTGATACAGTTAACGGCTAAGTTTGGAGACGGAGTTGATGATTACAGGAGCGGTGGAAGAAGATTCAGAGAAATTGAGTGATCACAGGAACTTTGATCTTTGTCTTGGTTTTGGTTAATATAGTGTGGCTCTTGACTGTGGTGGTTGAGGTGAGAGAGGATGGGAAAAGGAAAGGAAGGGTGTTTCGTCCGGGGCCTGTTAGTTGACTCGTTAATAAGATATCCTGGCAGGCTCCTGCCTTAGACGCAGAGATACCGAAGTTAAGAGAGAGAGAGATCGGTATAAGTACGGATCGTACAATTTCTGAGGACTCGCGGAAAAGTCCGTGTTGGTGGAATCTTTCTGGTGGCGGAGTGTATGAGAGTCGTCGCAGTAGAATTCTTTATATTTTGCTGATATATAAAATTGTTAAAGACACTAAATATCGATGAAATGGGATAAAAGATTGTGGAAAGAGAAAAAGTGAGCTGACTGTCGTATATTATTTAGAACTCGAATAATTTATTACTGTATCATACGGATTACCAAGAAATTTCTCTTTCTAAAGTCAACGAGCTGAAAACGAAACGAGACAGCGTATTACGATCTCTACGTTTCGTTTAAAAAAAATCAATCTCAATGAGAAATTTTCATCTTGTATGAGCAAAGAACGCGGATAACGTGAACGCGAAAATGTTTCAACGCGGCACAAAGCCGAATGAACTGGATGGACGGGGAGGAAATAGGCAATCTAAAAGAGAATCTCCATTATTAATGCTCGGCAAAAAAGAAATTCGTAAAAAGCGGGGAATTTCATCCGGACGAGAGACTCACAAAAGTGTGATTTTAATTCGGAATATCGCGAACGGACAGTTAATATGGCTGTCTGAACGCAGCATAATACTCACGAAAGCGGTTCAACGCACAATAAGATCAATCAATACGGCGGCAACAGCATTGTACCAGCGATTTTAATGAGCCTCCGGTAATTACGCTTGCGCTGTCACGAATAAAAGAAGAGCGGAACACGTGGAATCGGTACGCGGATTTGCGAATTGCGATTGAATCGCAAACGAAGTTACTTTGAATATTACATCTGGGATTCAGCTCCCCCTTAGCTTCAATGAAGCAGGGTTTGGTCAAAAAATTTTGTCTTATGCAATTCTGTAGCTGATTTTGGATCGCATTGTAGAAGAATTGGTTGGTCGCAAACTTATCGTTAATTTAAATTTAATTAACTAAATCGATAAATTTCAGATAAATTTATTTTCCAATTTATAGGGTAAGTCCGGAATAGTTTGACTATCTGTAGAAAATGGCAAGCATTAATATCACAAAATAAAACGAATAAAACTCATTATTATTCTCGTACTAACAATTGTCGCAGAACCGTATATGTACATATTATAAATTACATTTAAAGTTTCGTGCGTACCAGAATGTAAAACTAAAAAAAAACTATCTGGAGACCTTTGCAAACAAGAATTGTGTCGAATGTGTAAGGTGTGGACGTTGTTTCATGATGGATGCTCTAACCATGGGAACATTTCTGATTTATGTGGGAAATTTAAGAAAAAGCAACGTATCAACTAATTTTCTCTTGTTTCATATTTCGTATGAGTTACATTTTTTTATATCTGTAACGGATGAACGTTCTAATCAGAACATGCGGGTGAAGCCGTCCATTTGCAATGTTGGTATTTCTTGATTAAAAAGGGAAATAAATATTTGAATATGTCGTATGATTTGTATATATTCTAAATTACTTATGCGCTGCTTCAATTCGTGCAAGACAATAAAAATGTAAAAGACTAACAACGCAATGGCTTCTTTCC
>SMSQ01021164.1:0-15589 GCA_019453375.1 Ctenoplectra terminalis
TCATAACACAAAATTCTGCCACATCTCCATCACGGATATAGTCGTCAAGCACATTTAACTGGTTAATGCATCTCATCAAATGAATCATTAATTAATTTAATTAATTTTCCATACTGCAGGGTGGTCGAGCCCAAGAGAGAGTGACCGCCCGCTCTCACGTTCCCACTTTTATGGGTGGCAAAGCGCGCGAACGCGCACACGCCTCCGCTTTCGATCGAAGATCCACGGCGGAGCCATCGATATCATAAAGGTGGTATCCGCCCTTGATGTCGCGGCCGTGGCTGTCCAACGCCACGCATCGAATTCGCCGCAGCCTCAAGCTCGATAGCCGTCGGCACGGCAAAGCCACGTACCGACTCTTGAGGCACAAAAATTGTGACTGTCGGCAGTATAAAGTCACACGCCGGTTTTTGAATTCGCGGAATCGGCGGAAACCGACACCTTGTGTCACTGCGGGGAGGTTCCGTGGCCTTCTGCCATGCGTCAACGCCTACAATATTTACGTAATTTTTATAATGTACACCCTTTGTTTTAGAGTTCCTTATAAGTTGGGAAACGTAGAAAACTCAAACAAGCTACGTTCAACATTTGCTTAGAACTTTATAGGAAAGCGTTTGCAAACAAACTTCATGTAACATTTTTTTTTCTTACTTTCACATGTGAATTATGTTACCATNGCGGGACGACATTCATACATTCAATTATTCAAACAATAAAATACAGTGCACACTAGGAAATTTTGAAAAAGGGTTCATTCACACCACATTTCTGAATATAAAACCCGTGTCATTTTATCGTCGCGTAACAAAACTGTGAATCTTGTGACGCGTAACAATCGGTTTGACGTGTTGTAATGACTCCGTTACCTTCTTTCTACAACAATATGATAGCTGGCAACTTGATGACAATCCTTCTTGAGAGAACACGGATTATGAATGACCGCTTGTCATAGTACGATGTCATCGTACGAACCCAGTTATGCCTGTTTCCAATCAATACGGATCTATGGTACCAATACTTGTAACCGGTAAGTAAGTACGTATCATTTCTATGTTTATAGGTATAATCTATAAGAAACTATTACATCGTGACTAATATACCCTCCCTATAAGTGAAATCAACCTTGCCTACCGATCTGGATAGTTGTCGAGAGACTTTTCGTTGATTCAGAACGAAAGATTGAAAATATTGAAAGCTTTTTTTAAGTCGTTTACGACAATACAGATTATTATTATATTTATGATAATAAGAATTCGTATTGTCTATACCAGGCTTAAAAATCAAGTGCTCCTTTCGGTCGATTTTCAGAAACAAAGCCCTCTTTTTCAAACCGCGCTTCTTGGCGTTTAAAACGGGACTCATTGATTGTAATGTAACAGATTTGCCTTCTTTCAGTTGTAAGATTAACCGTTTGAGTCCCAAGCAGCGCGATCGCACTCTTCAGATTTTGTGCCGAAAAATCCCAGTACATTTCGAGCGCTGTGGATAACTGACGGTGCAGTCACCGACTGTCGAAGTAGCGCGCTCAGATTTACTGACGCACGTACATTGCACAGCTCTTTTTTTAATGTAAATAATACAAATAAAATATTTTGTATTTCAGTGCTATCTTGTCAATAATTTTTATCGAACAAAACTTGAAATATTTATAAACTTACAGTACGCGTATATAATAATACAGATGTATTTCATAAAATAACCAATTACAAATTAAAAATATTTTTTGAGTTACGAACAATTTAAATGGAGAGTGACACTTATAATTTTTTTCTTCGCAATGGATTAAGTCAAGCGCTATCGCGCCGCCTGGGTCTTTTCGTACTCGTTTAGAGAAAGCGCAGTTACACTGTTCGAGATTTTTCGACAGTGTTTTTTCAATACTCCTTGGGACTCAAACGGTTAAGGCACACGTATTTTTGTTATTCTGCGAAACGATCACATTTACGAATCGGATCACATAACTGTGCGTGGCATATTGGGGCGACAATGACATAGCGCTCCCTTTGTCAGTAAAAATTTGATTGGTAAATACTAAACATTTTTCTGATTAAAATGAGACCAAGCACGATGCAGTTTGTGTTAATTAACACAAACTTTCCGCGCTTCTTGTACCGAAATATCGGATCGGTGTTGAAAATATTGCACGCATGTACCAACTCAAAAATAATATGGCAAGACCGTGCTGCGCTTCTAACAAGTCAAATGTTTACTGTGTTTGTATATCTTTTTTTGTGTCTCAAATCTCTCCCATGTCTTGAATCTCTCTTCGGTCGCGTAATGAGACGCGGTTTGGGAGTGTAGGTGCGATCAACCAATCAGTGGCGGCTTTTCCCTTATGTCTTCCTTGAGCACGCTAGCAGTCCCTCCACCGAGGAGCCTTGGAGTAGGGTGGCATTCAATGGGGACGCTAGGCCCAAAGGGGAAATCACCCCGTGGCAACGTATTGCCCATGTGCTCAGTTCCGGGTTTATGATACGTCTAAGTATTGCTATTGAGCGCGCAGAGACACGTACCTGGCATCAACATGGCCCGCAGAAGTGCAAATTCTTTGCGTCCATAAAACAATTTCCAGGTCTGGCCTTCTGACTTAAACAGCCGAAATAATTACAAAGGAGAAAAAAATGGACTCTCTCAAAAATAGCATTGTTAGGCGCCCGCATCGCGAACCCGATCGGTAGAACAACGGGTGATCTTTAAAAATCTTTTAAACGCACAAACCGCACAAGCATTGGGGGCTGCCTCTCGCCTGCCGTTATTCAAAACGATACAACCTCAAATATTAAGCAGGAAAATGAAAGCACTGGTTATTCAGATTAGAATTAGGTCCATTTTTTCCCATTCGGCCATCATTGTATGCAAAATGATAAGGAATAAGGTTTGAATTTGTGTGATTTTCAATTGTCAACGTTTGTGAGATTTGAGCGTTCATGATTTTTAAAGCTCACCCGTTTTAGAAACTTTTTGCAGACGCAGTAGACGTAGAAGCAATAGATAAGCAGTCGCACCATGCTGATGTATGTGCTGCCATGAATGAGCGCGCATAGATAAATTCAATGTAATGGTTATAGTACTTGTTTGAAAATTTCTCGGAAACTGTAAAAGACCTCCTATTAAATTGCTAAGAAAAGTTACTCAGAATCATGTCCTTAACAACACATGCTAAAGTTAAGGTCATCGAAGCTGACTCCGCTATCGTACATAGTTAACCGAAACTGAAAAAGTTTGATCCTTACATTAGTATTCTCTCATCGATACACAGCCTTTCATATCTCTCAACTACTTCAATTCACAGTCTCTTTTTCTCTTTCAATCACTGTCCTTTCCTAACATTGTAGCTACCAAGAAAATATACTGGACCTTGTGATAACGACCTCTACTCACGATAAAAAGGCTTTTCTTTTAGCAAAGACGTTTAGAATAGTACAGTCAATATAACTTTACTCTGTTGCACAATGCAATTAGAATTCCATTTTTGTTTCGTCCTCAATAGCCAAATACGTGTTATAAACTCTGCATTTCGTAAAGGTTAATGAGAAACGGGACTTGGAGTGGTGCTCCTTCTAGAACGTTCGAACCTAGGTGGAAATTCCACTGCGTTGCCAAACCATCGTGGTCTTTCAACGTTCGTAACCTAACATTCAACATTCGTCATTCAGACCGAGTAAAGGGTGTAATAGTTCCGAACACCTACAACCCACAATTCTTGCTCACACCTATGAGTATAACACCTGTAAGTGTTGTATTTCATACTGACTTTTTATTTCTTAGCCTCTTGTCTTAAAGTTTACTGTTCTTATTTTATTTTACTTATTCGAAGAAAAGGTGTACCAAAAAGCAACGAAAACAAAACATGAAGTAAGGGTAACTATTGTTCCTTGTGGAAACATATAAAAGACATAATGATAAATTGTTTAATGCCAGGAAGTAAATAGAAGACATGTTGTTTCTTCTTACATAGTTAACGTCAAATCTATTAACAACTTACCATAACAAATTGTCATTGTTTTTACAAACAACACTCCAAACGAGTTATATACATTAACACTTCACCGACCGTGCCTGGGTCTCTTTTGACCCGTGTTCTCAACAGTGTTGTCGTCTCGCAATGAGTGATCTCAGCTAACAATTGTATTAGAACTGATAATGCATTAGATCAGTTCCTTGTGTTATACCAAAGGCATAACAGGTTGCGATATACATTTTATATCTCAAAATCGTACCAGAAATCTTCTCGATAATAATAAAACCTAACTATACCCTTAAATAATACTTCCTGTCATTTGAATCTACTGATTTACTGCTACTTGTTTCTGTGTTTTTGTCTTAGAACCATAACGTCATTGCAAAGAAGTCATCGCCATCAAGCCGGAAACTGACTTTTTTAACATCTAAGAAAAGAATTATGATCTCGATTATTATTTCAAAATACCAGGAATCATACAACAATTAAAAATAGGAAGAAAATTACCGTCGAAAAACCTTCGATCGATGCAGAATAAAAGCCATAAAATTCAAAATTCATTTGTTTCCTGCTTCTTAGCATAATGATTAGTAACAATTTCCGAGTATTCAGAGACGCCTCGTACCAGTTACTATTGTATCTGGGAAAATTATTAAAATCTGTATTTCATATCCTCTATACTTCTATAGAAACGTAAAATTGTAAACAGATATTCATATCTGTAAATAGATAATATTAGGATATACAGTGTATCCACGCTAAAGTTATACAGACCCATAACTTGTTAAGTAAGAAAAATACAAAACAGTCGTTTACATACATGAAGTTTATTCGGCTCAAGTGGACTAATGTTTTGGCGGAGATGAATTTTTTTCATGTTGTCATTTTTTGAGACACGATGGTCAAGTTTTTTTTTTAATTTTTTGAAACGTGAAAAAAAATTTGTCTTCGCCAAGACAATCGTCCGTTGGAACCGTACAAACTTCATATAAACACCTTCTTTCTTTTCAATACTGTAGCATCGGGGTCTTCGTACCCAACAAGAAGGAGCAATAAGAACGAAGAATGAGCGAGAGCACTGTGAGTGCAGGCGTACCGTCCGGGCTTCTACACCGGAGGTGCCGCATTCAAATCCAAGTCATTGTCAACCCTTTGACTGCGGCGCGTTTTCGGAAGATTCCATCAATACGGACGGCGCGTTATTTGCACGTCAGTCGCTGCGACTGGGATCGTCCACTGCGAGAGCGTACGTACGAGAAAAATGCAACCTAACGATATAACGACAATTGACCGAAAAATACTGAAACAACTGATTAAAAATACTGAAACAAACACCGATACTTCGTTATAGTAGTAAAGATGTTATAGTAAAAAAATGCAGAGGGCGTATATTTACGGCTTTTGTATATATTGATAGACTTGTGAAAACGTACATATACGCCTTTAGCAGTCAAAGGATTGAATTATTTTTTCTTCGATTCCTACAGTACGTAAGAAATTATGTGCCTATACTCCGTCCATCGTAAGAATAACCTTACGTTCGGATCAACTTGCGCAGACCCACTACAACCTACTGATCTGACACGTGCAATTGATCGTAGTGTTATCCACGCGCTGTGGTATCACTGACGCCAACATAAACAATGTGTAGGGTGCATCCTACGCGGAACACTTGACAAGGAAAGTAGCGGAAGATAAAACGGAGAAAAACATATGCAGTTGAGTATGAATTCGGATGCTGCACCGCCTCTTCAGATACTTTCCATGCACGAAACAAGGTTACTCTTAGGATGTGCAGAGAGTATAGTGTAGTTTGGCACAGACACACTCTACGTCATTTTATATACTCACATCACTGTAATAATATTATCAGCACTGTCTAACACCTGCTGCACCATATAATTCAAATAAAACATGTATACCAGCTCTGAAGCGACGTATAATAAAGCAGTCAGTATATCTTCGATATCCTTGGTCGCTTGCGAAAACTGTGATAACTACATACCAAGTATTTTATATAATATTACTTGCTTAAAGAGAATAGAATAGTTGGTCACTCACGGTGTACAAGTTGCCACTCAATGAGATGATACCGAGTAATATTAAGATACTATACGATGGTACAATCTTATTACTCAATTTCGTAGTAAATCTTTAAAAATAGATGGGAGTCATTGAAAATTGGTACCTGCTCCTTATTACAACTTCTAACGTTATAATTCGCGAATACTTTGTAAATACCAACTTTAATGCTTTTTTATGCAAAAGTATAGCTGTTATTAATGTTGTTTTGCTATAAATGGTTAAAACATCCTTGGAATTAC
This sequence comes from Ctenoplectra terminalis, assembly GCA_019453375.1. Classification (NCBI taxonomy): domain Eukaryota; kingdom Metazoa; phylum Arthropoda; class Insecta; order Hymenoptera; family Apidae; genus Ctenoplectra; species Ctenoplectra terminalis. Next base: position 6,286 of record SMSQ01021164.1, read on the forward strand.
GGCAGTAAGTAGAATCTTGAAGAATAGCCTTTTCAATATAATAACTGTAACTCGCACGTCGTACATATATAGTACACATGGTATAGTTAAATAGAGATTAATAATATTATAGCTAATATCAATATTGAGTAAGAGTGAATAGTAACAAAAATAGTATTACTTAGTTATATGTTCATAAGCTTTGGTAAGTCAGAAAGTAAGGTAACAAATTATATAATAAATTGTGATATTCGTCGATAAGAAGATGATTACTACGGTTTTTCAAAACAAAGAAAGTATTCATGAAACAGGTAATCATTGTCGATTTTACCTTGTAATAGAAAACAAGCCGACATTATATTGCAACAGCATGATAAGCAACGACTCTGTTGCAACAAAAATAGTCCCAAGGATAAGAATACAAATAAATTGATGTGCACCAATAAAAAGATAATACTTCCTTTCATCGACCAAGTATTCCAGTTCCATTATATGGTTGTTTGAAGAAGTATCATTTGCAAGTGCAGTTGTGCACTTGATAGTCTTAGATATGAGTAATAATGTCGGAGGAAGCGCTGCCTGGTAAATAAACCCTGTAACAGAATTATCAGTCTTAATGTTATAAGTGCTGCAACATGGTTTCGTTTTACGTGCATCCCTTACACGCCAGTATCGATCCGTAATGCCTTCCCAAATAAGCGTGTCTCCTTAAAATCTTGAGTGCATCGTTCTGGTATGTCTTCCAATCGTATATCATTTGGTCCATAAATTCCTTAAACTGGATTTGCAATTGCGTTTATATTGAGCGTCTTCGAACTCAAACTCAATTGCAATTCGTAAGACTCACTATTTCGAACTGAAAGCAGAACACGCTGTACTTCAGGACCGCACCCAAGCACATTATTAAAGGTGCTAAGGTCTTTAACACCAGATGCAGCGTTAGGTCATGGTTTGTGTAACTTAGGAACTAAAAACAAGGGAAATTGACTATTAATGTTAGAACTTATTAATTGATATTAGTGTTGAAAGTAACAATCACGATAAATAATATTTAGCATAATGAAATGAATCGCAGTGTTAGTGGAAAGGAATACGTGAATCAGATGTATGGAAAATTATACAAAGTAGTGAATATCGTACCTGAGGTATTATAATAGACACGGTAATAAGGCTGATGATAGTGTTCTGAACGAATCGAAATTTTGTGAGCTGATACGGCCATAGTCCTAGTATCGACAAGAGAACCCTATGGAACTTATAATATGACATTAGCTCAGGCATTGGAGTTAACGGTTCAAACAACACTGACACCTTGGTTGTCTATGCACCTATTGTTACGTTCACCCTTTAGAATTCATTTTACATCTCTTTATTTTTTCAAACAATTGTCTTACAAAATGTTAGAAAAATTCATTGACTTGCAGCAGAACGAATGACGCGATCCGTAATTTTCGCATTATTTATTTATGGTTAAACTCGGAGGAAGCAAATGGTTCGATCGCTTTTCTACCACACTCTGACTATGTAAGGACGGCTATTATGAAAATTACAGGTCACAAAAAGGGGAAGCGTGAAACTCTTTTATTAAATATGTTCTATTTTCTTTCTCGTTCAAGTTGCGATAAAATCATTTTTCAAGCATCTTCAGTATGTTTTGTCTCGTCGAAGTGGAAGGAAGTATAAGTCGCTTGCTTCGAATGCGTATTGGTTAAATTAGTTGGAGTAGTGAAATATTAACGAAAATAATTTTTNTATAATAAATTGTGATATTCGTCGATAAGAAGATGATTACTACGGTTTTTCAAAACAAAGAAAGTATTCATGAAACAGGTAATCATTGTCGATTTTACCTTGTAATAGAAAACAAGCCGACATTATATTGCAACAGCATGATAAGCAACGACTCTGTTGCAACAAAAATAGTCCCAAGGATAAGAATACAAATAAATTGATGTGCACCAATAAAAAGATAATACTTCCTTTCATCGACCAAGTATTCCAGTTCCATTATATGGTTGTTTGAAGAAGTATCATTTGCAAGTGCAGTTGTGCACTTGATAGTCTTAGATATGAGTAATAATGTCGGAGGAAGCGCTGCCTGGTAAATAAACCCTGTAACAGAATTATCAGTCTTAATGTTATAAGTGCTGCAACATGGTTTCGTTTTACGTGCATCCCTTACACGCCAGTATCGATCCGTAATGCCTTCCCAAATAAGCGTGTCTCCTTAAAATCTTGAGTGCATCGTTCTGGTATGTCTTCCAATCGTATATCATTTGGTCCATAAATTCCTTAAACTGGATTTGCAATTGCGTTTATATTGAGCGTCTTCGAACTCAAACTCAATTGCAATTCGTAAGACTCACTATTTCGAACTGAAAGCAGAACACGCTGTACTTCAGGACCGCACCCAAGCACATTATTAAAGGTGCTAAGGTCTTTAACACCAGATGCAGCGTTAGGTCATGGTTTGTGTAACTTAGGAACTAAAAACAAGGGAAATTGACTATTAATGTTAGAACTTATTAATTGATATTAGTGTTGAAAGTAACAATCACGATAAATAATATTTAGCATAATGAAATGAATCGCAGTGTTAGTGGAAAGGAATACGTGAATCAGATGTATGGAAAATTATACAAAGTAGTGAATATCGTACCTGAGGTATTATAATAGACACGGTAATAAGGCTGATGATAGTGTTCTGAACGAATCGAAATTTTGTGAGCTGATACGGCCATAGTCCTAGTATCGACAAGAGAACCCTATGGAACTTATAATATGACATTAGCTCAGGCATTGGAGTTAACGGTTCAAACAACACTGACACCTTGGTTGTCTATGCACCTATTGTTACGTTCACCCTTTAGAATTCATTTTACATCTCTTTATTTTTTCAAACAATTGTCTTACAAAATGTTAGAAAAATTCATTGACTTGCAGCAGAACGAATGACGCGATCCGTAATTTTCGCATTATTTATTTATGGTTAAACTCGGAGGAAGCAAATGGTTCGATCGCTTTTCTACCACACTCTGACTATGTAAGGACGGCTATTATGAAAATTACAGGTCACAAAAAGGGGAAGCGTGAAACTCTTTTATTAAATATGTTCTATTTTCTTTCTCGTTCAAGTTGCGATAAAATCATTTTTCAAGCATCTTCAGTATGTTTTGTCTCGTCGAAGTGGAAGGAAGTATAAGTCGCTTGCTTCGAATGCGTATTGGTTAAATTAGTTGGAGTAGTGAAATATTAACGAAAATAATTTTTATTTGGTGCATAGATACAATACGTGTGCATATATTTTCCATTGTTATCTATTATAAACGTTTTTCATGTTTTCTAATATCCAAGTTAAAAGCAAATTAAAGGAGAAAATGTTTGCCATCTGTAAAGTATTAAATACTTTTAAACGCTAATTGCTTGAGTGAAGAAAAGGTTAATAGTTTAAACGATCTCTTTTGTTCCGAGGGGTTCATTAAGTGCTTGATATTCTGAAACAAGTTTGGGGAATTAATTGTTGTCAGGCGTGTATCGAGACACAGTGCTACCGATTATTAAGTACTATACCATGTAAAATACGTATCTGTTAGTGTTTAATTTTCAGAAAAAAATGAGTCATTGTGAAATAAGGCATACTTGTTAGCACCAGCTATTTAGTTGATATATACGATGTGTATATATGTAAGTGTGGAGAAGAGGAAGCGATGGATACTAGCCAGATTTGAACCCGTAATTTCTGGCACCAAAAGCTGGTACTCGACGCCCTTTGCAAACCTGGCACAGTAAATTTCTGATTGTTATTATTCACGTTGGTACGTATGGAGATCTCGATTTCTCGTATAATTCTGTGGAGTTTATAAGTTGCATACCGAAGGAGGTTCTGCAATAAATACATAGAAATCGCCAAATATAGTAAAGGAAATGGACCATGTGTAGCTTGGTATCATAAACTGTATTAATTTTTGTATTCACCCGAGAACAATTTTTTTCAAAAAACGACAATGCTTTGTTTATTAATCGATTTATGTTATTGACATATTCAATCAAATGTTACTGCGAATTAAAACAAACTGGATTAAATTAGAAAATTTATGTATTCATACATTTATGTATGAAGAAGATGTATTTATGTATTCATTAATTTATGTATTAATAATAATAGATACATATTTTTAACTTTTTTTTCGGTTGTGAGTTTCCTTAGAATACAAAATAGTTGATCACCATTGAACAAAAATTGCACGTAAAAATTAATATCACACCACGATTATTTCAATACTTACTTTATCAATACTTCCGTTTGTTGTTGGCAGCAACGACCATAGAGACATTCAACGTGTGAAAAAGTAAACGATTAAAAGCCTATATATCCATCACACAATACTAACGGAACCATGTTACTTTTTGACTTTTGATTCATTGTTAATGAAATCAACATACGGATTTAAATGATTAACATACGGATGAGATTTTTCTGATTAAAATAAGAACGAGCACGATATATGTTAGATCATATTTATACTTATTTAATGCTGTAACTCATTTTTTTCATTACCCTTTCTGATAAGATATAGATGACGTAAAATATAACCATTGATCTTATTTAAATCAGAAATTTTTATTAACAAAAGATAAAAAGTAAGGAAGCTTCGTCATAGTGTTGATTTACGACACGTAGGTTTTAAATATTCTTGACTCTTCAATACCTCGACTGTTGGTCTTTATTTCGTCTACCCTCGCTGTCCTTTTCTGTGAACCAAAGGGGTTGACGGAGCATTTAACTTGAAAACAACATATTGATCCAATCCTAAAACCCGTTTCATAAACATTCTAACGCTCATTAATTGGAAGTATTATAAAAAAAAAAAAAAATCGCGAACAACAAACTTCTGAAACTAAGAATTACTAAATTATTTATACAATCGACTTGTAACGTAACATAGCAACAATATCGGAAGCACAACGAACTCAAAAAGTCATTAATTTTATACAAGATGTCTCAAACAAAGTGAAGGACCCCTAAACGAGTGACTCTTGAGATGATTTCAAGCAACTTTTACCTTTGCGGAAATATCAAATTCGTCTTTGTTAACGTGTAATGAAAAATAGCCACCAATCCCAGAGGCAGAACGGTGACTGGTAACCAGGAAGAGCGTTATCTCCGTGCCGTGGTTGACTTCAACGGGTAACTCTGAACGAATCAAAAAATTAAATTAAATTTACCCAATCAAGAAAAAATTCACCTACTGTTTAAAAGTGTGTGTCATTGTGTCACTATTCCGATCTTGCCCCTTGACGACCGTTAGGCACGTTGAGTTCGCCATTGATTCCTTAACGTTCGGTGGTGTATTCCCGCGATCCAGCTGTTCGGTACGTCGTAAATCACTTCGTTTGTCAAGGGTCGAGATCCGTACATTGACACAGAAACCCACATTTTCAAGCAGTAGGCGAATTTTTTGCTGATTAAGTAAGTTTAACTTAATTTTTCCATTTATTCTGAGTTACTCGCATAAGCACAGCAAGGAGATAACGCTCTCGGTGTTAGCCGTGCGCCTTTCTCGCTCCGTGATTGGTCAACGTTTTTCGTTAATAACTCGTTAGCAAAGCCGAATTTGACATTTTCGCAAAAGAAAAAGTTACACAGAATCGTCTCAGGAATCACTCCTTAAAGGGACTTACAGATCTTTTTGGACATCCTGTATAACAAATAATATATCTATGTTCGCGCCAGCGCTATTAGTTTTAGCCAAATGTGGGCCTATCCACTTTCGTTTTCCATTCACAAGCGGTCATAAATCTGGGAGGCCATCGGGCACCTTAGCTCTTCGTATTTTTACTTTTCTTGTTTATTATCATCAGCTGCATGCCAGATTTGCCCATACTTGTTTTATTTAGGATGTTTCAACGGCTTCGGAGCGTCTCCCTTTATTACCTGCTGCGGCGTTGTTAAGGGGATACGGATTTCCCTCGCGCGTCACTCAAGGGTCTATCGGTACTTGAGAGTGACCGTCGACTTGGAGGCGTAGTTTCGTTAGCTTCGTTTTTTGTATACACCAATCACATAGTTTTTTGCCACCTCCAACGTCTTACTCCGAAATTGTAATTGACCAATCCGTGTCCCTCATCCCCGCCGATGCACCTCTTCCGAGGCATCGTGTGCCTTGTAAATAGTTATAGTTTTTAGAATTCAATAAGCCTTCACGCAACCAACACCAGACTCCACAAGAGGAGTAACTTTGTAAATACACTTGTTAAACATTGAACTTAGTTATTTTGTCTCCCTGCGAAGGGAGTGGTCCTTCGAGTAGTCTTAGTCGGCACACCACGTGCAAAATCGACCAAACTCGACCGATCGCCAGATCGACCACGAGCATATCAAACAATCTATTTAAAAATAGATGTCCGAACTGCCGAAAAGCAAGAAAAATGTTTGTTCAAGTAAAATTGACCCGAACAGTAACGTAGTAACAAACGTAACCATATCTCGCACAAAATAGTACTTAATCCTTAACGGACGTAAGTCACCTCTGACGTGACAGTAGTTTGTCGCTGCGGTTGTATGGCACGTGTGAGGTGACAAGAAGAATCTTGTCGAAACTTACTGTTTGTAAACGCGCAACAGAAAACCATTCCTTCATGTTGGAGATTTTTTAAAAGAATATGATACATCGAAAACTTATAATTATTTGAAACTTGTACAATTGTAACACTGCTTCCAGAAACAAATAATTATTTGAAACTTGTACAATTGTAACACTGCTTCGAGAAACAAATAATTATTTGGAACGCGTACAATTGTAACACTCCTTCGAGAAACAAATAATTATTTGAAACTCGTACATTTCTAATAGTCCTTCAAAAATAAATAATTTCTAACAAAAATTTTCTCACGATACCAACAATTTTTCGCATATTTATTGAAAACAACTACAACCTAGTAAGAATCGTGTGTAAAAAGCTAACGTCCGATAAGGGTTAATACATTATTTGTTGGTTGATACATTTTTCAAATAGACCTGATAAAAATCACCAAGATATTTTGTAAAAATGTTATTTAATATCAAAGCTCAATGTCAGGTGAAACTGACACGAATAGTTAATTAAATATATTTCATATTACTTTACCAGTGTCTTTGATCTTAGAACCTTTCAATCCCTACAATTTTGGCGTGCAACGCATGTAAATGCGGAGCATGAAAACACGATTGCTGTCAAAAACGAAAGATTTATAATTGTATCACTGTTGAAACATTTTTATTACCATATTTTTTAAAACTTCACGAAAAATTGCTTCCCGAAATTCCATAGCACCGGTAAATGATTTATAGAGAAAATAATATAACAATATGGTTAGCATGTATAATATTTAATAGGAAAATACATAATTAATTTCTACATATTCCTACAAAGGGATCGAGACAAAATGATACAAAAATGCTGAGCAAAGCAAGATTTCTCTTGTTTAACTGATTTTCTGAAAATTGGGAAAACATCTGTGACACTAGTAACTTAATATACTATTATACAGTATGAATAATCTTAAATTGTAAAGAAAAGGTTACATTATAATATCAATAAGAACAAGTTATTATTTTTATATTTAATATATGAGTTTTCCCTGTCATGTCTATCTTATTTCTAATTGAACAATAATTATACAAATTCAAGATTCGAAGGGCTTTTTTTTAGGAATTACATATTGGATTAATTATATGTCCAAAAATTATAATTAATTTAATTGAATTTATAATTTTAAAATTATGATTCACGAGCGACGCAGAAAAGAATGTTATCTTTACAACGTATTTATTTAAATCTTACCATAATAATATCATACTGAGTTGATAGACAAATACCGATTACATCGGTATGTAATTACTTAATTTTCAGATACTAGTTGCTGCTATCCGATTAAGTTTTAATAAAAATCCGTTTTCCGTTATAGAAAGATCTTAGATCTCCTTTACACATTCAACGTAAAGTAAAATTAAGTGATCAGTAGTAAACATTTACGAGTAATTATAAAAATATTTAGAAAATGAATCTTTAGATAAATAGATTATGATAGGATGTATATAAATTTGTGTAGGAAAAAGGAAAGCAGAAGTAGGTTCTGCAAAATGAATTTGCACTGGTATGTCAAGGGACGTATCGATTTCGTATAATAGAGTGCAGAAGTATGCTACTGGGGAAACGTGACAGGCGAGGGAAAGTCAATATAACCCCATTATACGGTTAACTCGAATATCATAACCTTTCACATTTGACGTAGCATAAGTAATTATATGCTCGTTTTCTTTCGATTGTCGTCTTAATTATTGATTATATCAGAAAACGTATTAGATCTAGACAATATACATCTTTTATGTTGTATTACTTTTATTCGTATATCGAACAGTTTTCGAAGAAAATGATTAAAAAATCTCGAAGAAAATTCAATTATTTTCTCGATCTTGAAAATTGAGGTGTGTTTTGATTATTTTTTTGTTATAAATGAAATCCGTAGAAACTTGTATTCTTTATTTTCCACCCTTAAGGAGTGTGCTTTAGAAATTGAAATACATTCTTTAAAAAGTTCGAAGAATGTAAATTATTGTAGTGGAAGTTTAAAATGTAAAATAAATTATTTACTAAACTTTTTATTCTAATTGTTGTTTATTCACAAATATTGGCTTCCACTAATTGTAAGTCTGTTTTTCGTATTCAGGAAATTTTTCGAAAACTGTTCGTTGTATGAAGAAAAGTAATAGAACATAAAAGATATGTACTCTATAGACATAAAACTATTATCTCACACATTTTTTTTAATCAATAATGATTTTAACGTGTGATAATCCGGGTACATTTTCCTATTATTCAATTCAATTCAAATTTTCTACAAATTATTTTTTTTATCGATTGGAATTATTCTGGAGGACACCAAGAAAACAATTTGCATTAAAAGTAAATAAAAGCCCAAGAACTATATTTCACATTGAATGCATTGCACTTCGTTAATTAATTTCTTCAAAATTTCATTTTATTGCGGGAAAAGATATAAGAAAGGCTTAACGAACATCTTATAGTTTAATTTCAATTGTGAAATTTAGTCTCTACCGATCACCGATCGGTAGATGATCGGTACTATATGACAAAAACATGCAAACAATTTAGGTGATAGTATTTTATGTACAAAAAAATCATTATAAGACTAAAGCTTTCCATTATACTTAATAGACTAGAAATAGCATACACAACAGAACAATGTCGTTTATTTAAAAAGATCAGTTGTAAAAAATAAGATTTGACTCATTGAATATCAACGTTCATGTAATTAAAAAAT
>SMSQ01021165.1:3953-15326 GCA_019453375.1 Ctenoplectra terminalis
TTTTTCTCATTAATATTTTGTTGTCTGACACCCTTTTTTTCTCATTAATATTTTGTTGTCTGACACTTTTTTTAAAAATGTTTCTTTATACATCAACTATAATCTATCTACGTATATCTATATTTTTTCAACTAAAAGTAATGTCACGACTGACATCTTTTATTAAAAATCTCAGTAAATATTTTAACCATCACTGTACGAGCTTTACAGATAAAAATGTATATTTTCAGGACAGTGTTCTGTAATATAAACGATTGGAAAGATTAAGAGAGAGGGTGACAGTGTACAGAGATAGGTAGAACGGTTGGGCTCTGATATAAATGGCCTCGAGCAATCAATTAATTTTTGATATGCAATAGATTTCTCGTTTACACATCGAAAGTATTTTGTTAATTGACACTGTTTCTTCGATTCGCCTACATTTATTTCGATATTGTATAAAGTTACAAGTTACGAAACTGTTGAAAAATATTTAGATCGTTCCACATGTGACAATTATTTTCTTTTTATCGTCGTATTCCGTTCGCTGCACGAAGAAACAATTATTTTATCCCAAAGTCTACCAAATCCGTATAATTATAATCTAAAGCTAGTTACTTACTCTTTAACCTCCGCAATTGATCATCTCAACTGATAGAAGCTGCCTCTCACGTTAGCTTGATTAACTCTAAATCCTAAACGCGCTCGTACTTGTGGCTAAATAACGTTATACGAGCAACTTGTTGGTGCTCGCCCCCAACCAGTTGCACGGCATTAAATTAGACCGTAACAACATCCTTCTGCTGTGGAACGCAAAATACTTTTTATCGCGATTATTCTACAAGCATTTTTCATTCCACAAATCAAGTTTCTTTGGTTAAATAAAATTGGCACGAGCAGCTTGATGTATTCGCTATCTAGAAACCTGTACACGATCGTTATAGCATAATTCGAACATTCATACCGATTAATCCCTCTTTTAGTCTAAAAATAATTAAATTGGAATATTATCTAAACATAAGTAATATATTGTGGAAAGACTCGTATGATTTAATAAAACCATTTAATAGAACCTTGTAAATAATTTGCCAAATATAATAAAACGAATATACCGCGGCAATGAACAAAGAAAACTACATCGATTTAGAAAAGCCAGTGTATAGACGCTTCAAAACTGCAGCACCCTCAATTTTTCTCTATATGTAAATATATTTAATTTATTCATATTTGCTTGTAATATTTAATTTCATCGTCAACAATTCTACTCAAGTATCTTATTCTCTATAAAAAGTAATAGAAATCAACGTTATAACAGTTACGAAGATGTCGATACGCGCTTGAAATGCGAGCTATTAGAGTAATGTGCCACCCTCCGTCACGCAGTTCCGCTGTTGTTTACACGCGAAACAATATTTTTTCATGTTTAATTTATTTTTAGAACGTTCACTTATGTTCGCTTATGTTTCGAATGATGTTTTATCCAAACACGTATGCGCTGTACTTGATAAGAATATATGTTAATATTCCCATGTTCATGGGAATAAAAATACACAATAAAAAGGGTGCAACTTCTCCGTTCGCAATCTTTAATACTGCGTAACATAATTCAACGCGGTTAAAAGAAACACATATTTAAACATAATAAAACAACGGGCGGGACTAGCCGATCTATTGCGTGCTGATTTGATCTACAGACTAACTCAACAGCATTTGTGGTTTCAAAAGTTGCAGCACCGCCACAGTTCCAAACCGCGAGCCGCCATGCAACTCTGATCTAGTGACAAGTTACGCACAAAATGTTAACGTCTAAGAGTTAACGTTCACATTGAAACACCCAATTTTCTTCGTAAAACAATTCCCAAGTCTGAAACACCAGCTCGATCGATTTCATACCCAAGCGGTAACCTTCGCACCGTCCCAAGTACGATCGAGAAAGTAGCTTTTACCCGAATGCGCGCAAAGGGATGGCGTCGATTTCTCGAATCGCGGCGATACGTTACGAAAACGATACCGTGGCAGATTATTGGAAACGGACGGAACGTCGAGCCGCTGCCATTGCAGTGAAATGTCGTCGGGGTAAATCATTCGGCGAAATTGCAGACATCGGTGAATTTTCGAGGATAAAAATGAGGATGGCCCGTAAAGGTAGCGACTGCGGTGAGCAGTGGAATAAAACTAGAGTAACATTCGCGGAATGATCGTTAGCGGTGACAGACGTTTCGTCGCCACTCGAAAACTGGCGCTTTATTACCGTCGAAATGGATTTCTCGCGGCTAAAGCTGGAAAAGCGATTGCGACGTGGCTCGCGGAATTGGTGCTCCTTGCTCGGGGAAAATATTGTCTACAGTCAAACGTGCGGAGGCGGGCTTTGCTCGAAGCTTCGCTCCTTAATCTGACCGCCGTACCTTGGCGCTTGTCGTTTGTTTTTATTCTACCTGGAAGGTTTTAATTTGAATTTCATCATGGTTTTATTAAGGTACTGATCGAGTATATTGGTATACATTAGTGTATTGGTGTTGAGGAGGTTACGTGGAGGAGTGTGTAAATAATTATGTTTAAGACACGGTGGAAGAAAAGTATATATATTTATATAGTCTTAGGAGGATGTGTATAAGACGGGCGCACGGTTAGAACTAAAAACGGAGAAACAAGTCAGCGCGTACATTCATACCTGGGGTGTTCGCAGGCACCCCCAAACCCTAATAGATGGTCATACCCTAGAGTGAAGGCCACTAAGAAAAAGTCCGTTATTTTAGTTTTACTTTCAGGAATGTAGAGTTTATACAAACTCATGCAACACATGGGTGTCTTCCTTTAACAATCGGTACATCGGTACGTTGTAAATACTGGTACTAAGAATAAGTTTGGTTAGAGAAGTGCGAGATGGTGACTAAAAAATGTTAACTATTGTAAGAGTCGCCAGTACCTGCGACGGGACGGCGCCAGTGGATGAGCCTATTGAGCGGTAGTGTGAATGGATTTATGGGTGCGAGTGAAAAGGGATGTATGTGGAAAAAGATGGAACGATTGAGGGATGTATACTTAAGTGAGTGAATGTNGGATGAGCCTATTGAGCGGTAGTGTGAATGGATTTATGGGTGCGAGTGAAAAGGGATGTATATGGGAAAAAGATGGAACGATTGAGGGATGTATACTTAAGTGAGTGAATGTTCGGGGTGCGAGGATTTTGTTGTAAGAGTGCCGTGAGGGAAGTAAGCAACGAGGAGAGCTGTGTATCGATTAAGAGTAGTATTTGAACCGAAGCAATTGTTTATTAATAAATCAAATAATCCTACGCGCCAGAGTTCGATCATTCTGACAACCTTCCGAAAAGTGTTAGTGTCTTCCGTTCCTTCCGTTTTACTTTCGTTTCTCACCCTTTTTCTCCCTCTCTTGCCCTTACACTATCATCGCCAGATCAAAANTTCCCTTTTTCTCCCTCTCTTGCCCTTACACTATCATCGCCAGATCAAAATTATGGCGCGTGCGATTGAAAGAATGGTGAAAATAGGGAATACTTCAGAAAGTATATATTTAATAAGTCAGAATTCTGAATTTAATTATATAGCACAATAGATGCGTATCTGTCTTTGGTAGAAATTTTATATCAGTATACGAGAAAATGTAGAATTCTCAAAAACTACTGATAAACACCATAAATATTCGGTTGTCTCAAAAGTTTCTTTCGTTTTATTAATAAGCAATGGATCCATAATATTTTATGTCTCATAATATATTATTACTTTATATAGGATTCATTTTGCTCTGTTATCTTTCTTCATCACTCNATAGAATTCTCAAAAACTACTGATAAACACCATAAATATTCGGTTGTCTCAAAAGTTTCTTTCGTCTTATTAATAAGCAATGGATCCATAATATTTTATGTCTCATAATATATTATTACTTTATATAGGATTCATTTTGCTCTGTTATCTTTCTTCATCACTCGTTTAACAAATTAAGCTGCAGGTTTATATAAACACTGCCAAACGAAGCCATTGCATGAAGATAACGAAAGAAACATTCGGGACAACCTAATAGAATACTGCAATGAGTGCTACAATGAACAGAGATATACGAAACAATAAAAATACAATGGTACAGAAAATCACGTCCATGTATGTACCGTTAAATACATTCTCGTCTGAATTACTTACCAATCGAAATCTATCAGAAATTATTATTCAACCTGAATAACGCAAAGTAGTAACATTTCTCAACTCATAATACTCCGATTACACTTTATCGAATAATGCGATTCGCCAATGGAATACATTGAAGTGATCGAACAGGCTTGACCAACGAGCAGTTTCACAGAATTCGCATCGAGCACCATTCGAAAAGCAAATACGAAAGTGCACCCACATCCGTGCATTGTTCGCGCATAAAGGGATATCTAATGCCTAGATGTTGAAACTCTAATGTAAACTCATTGTACCGCGACCAAAAATCATAATGGCCTCCCATAGAATCAACGCGAAACGAACGGTCTCGGTTGATTACCCTCGACGAAGAAAAATCACGGGAAAACGATAATGGAAGCCGTTCGCGCAACCGTTGTTTCAGCTTTTCGGACATTTTCATCCGTCAAACGAACGAGAGATTGAACGACGAGGGAGAACGCTCGACGGAAAGACAGCTTGGAAGCAATATAATAGAGACGCCACGGAGAAACGAAACGTCATGGGGAGAAATGATTTCGAGCGGCAAGGGTGGATCGTGCTCGATGATATTGCGCACGGGGTCAACGCGAAGAAGGAGGAAACCGCAGGTTACCGGTTGAAACGAAAGCAAGTTTCGTGGATCGAAATAGAGTTCGGAAGATATCGAATCTGGTGCGTGAAGCCACGCTGCTTCGACGATGCTCTGTGCTTCCATTCTTTCACAAGTGTTGCTGTGTTGTAATGTCAGCATCGAATGAAGAATGAAGCATCGAAAGTCGATTGTTCAATGGATAAGCACATATTTTTTTTATATTAATAGATTTATGTGGTAAGAATGTTTGAGCTCGAATAACAGAATGTTGATAAAATTGTGAGACGAAAGCGATAAAATTTTAGCACGATATTTTTAATCGAAGAAAGGAAATATTGTGCAATCGAATCACCAATTCTTACGTAAATCGATGTCTTAATTTTTTCGTTTCACAAGGAAATAATGTAACTGCGCGATCAGACGTCGCGTCGTGGCCGTGAATAATCAAAGGAAAGAGTTCTCTTACGGAGTCGAGAGTTTGGAATATGATTCCATTTGATATCGATCGAATGCTACTTTTAGCAATCTGTGAATTCAGCGAACAGAGATGGAAATTCTTAGTTTGGTTGAAAAATAATAAAGCGCTTATTTATTTTGCGTGATCTGCGGAGATTAATTCGAAGAGGGTTGGTTTCTTAAGATGCGAGGGAAGATATCGCGGAACATTTTTCTTTGGTGTTGATTGGATAAAGGAAACATTTAAACTGAGATTTGTATCAAACTGACGCAAAGAGAGCCATATTTGTTGGCCGAAGAAAATGGTACGCGTTAATCAGAGCACTAGGTGGTACAAGGACGGATTGGATGTTATAAATAATGATAGCAACGTTGATAAATGATTTTTAACACCGATTTTTAACAACTTGCCAGGATTAATTGAAAAAAATTTATGGCGACTTAAAATGCGAAACTTAATATTTTAATCTGTACAATTTATTATTCGAACAAACACTTCGCAATATTTCTCGACGACTGTGTGTGTAATACTGGTAAATAAAATTAATTTTACATACTTGGAACTTCGTAAGTATCGCAAATAGGATTCAACCTCAAAATATCGATATCTCCACGAACTTTTTCAATAGCGAAAGTATAATTCTTTAACAAGCTACTATTTTTACGTGCCACTTTAAACAGTGCCATAAATATTGCGATAATTTCTAACTTTAATAATATCCTTCACGATCATTATCAGTCGCAGCACGAAATCTCTAAATATATAATAAATTAATGCAAAACGCTTTGATGCCGAGATATATGTGTTCGAATCATAGGCCTGTAATGGTATTCGAGTTAAAATGTTATCGACCACCTAGGAAAAAGCAGCGTGAAATAGCAGAGAAACCTGAGGACCGTTCAACTTATAACTATAATCAATACCTACATAATTATTTTACCTTGTTACAGCTGTAAAATCATTTTTATTCTCAATACCACTATTTCTTTTTATATCGTGGGATTGGAGAGAATAAGGACAATAATTAAAATTTAATATATTTTACTGTGGGATTGGAGAGAACAAGAACAGTAATTTTTAAAGTGGATATGCAACGTTTATTGTTAAGATACCAACACGACACAAGGGCGACTTATCACGTAGAAACAAGTCGACGCGAGACGCTCTTTTTATATACTTCATCGATTGTCATTTGTCAATTTCTGGATCCTCTGCGAATCCTCTGCTACGCCACGTATCACGCTACGAATGTTCTCGAGGATTCACCGTGGTTCTCGCGATTTTGAGGAGCGTCAGTCTCTATCGTCTTCACCACAAAACACCCTACCACACCCAACGATACAAAAAACTAGTAAAAAAATTTTCCAAAAATTATATCTCAACCATAAAAGAAAATCAGGTTTAAAAATCAGGAATAACGTATTCATGAAACGTGCAAGATCAAATATTCGCATCTTTTATCAACAAAATTGAACGACCTCCACCCATCAAAATTCAATATTACAGTATTAAAGTTACCAACGAAATAGCTTCGCAGGAACGATCACCCTTCGCGATGTTCGCTCGAGATAATTTCATCGTACAACGTGGAAAGCTTGCGAGAGACGAGACGGGAGGTTACCTAAGACGTTCGAACATCCACGCATTATAATATCAATGTAACAAGGGGGGTCGGTGTACATTCGTAATCCGCTGGCAGACAAGCGTTGGATGGGTGCGTTATCCGAATAATGTGGCGAACCTGTAATCCGGATGCGGCGGATATTACAGGTATTCATGTTATATTGTTACAGAAGGAAAAGTCTACGTCTGTAGGATGCAACGGTGTAACGTTCTGGAGCGCAACATGGCGGCTCGTTTCATTCGCCATAAAATACGATACCATTAAAGACGACTTTACGAGAATTTGTCCCACTTTACGAGAATTTGTTTCACGTATTCGTCTGCAACGACTATTAAGGAAACGGTGTTATCTTTAGAGATTCCGTTCATGGGGAAAGTTTGGTAAATTTTTTTTAAACGTGCCACAAGATAGGAATATGACTCAACTTTGTTGGTCGCTATCGTTATTCGTTAGGTAAAAAATAGAAATGGAGAGGGTTGTTGGAGACGAATAGTGAAGAAGAAATTAGGCCACTGAAAATGAAGACGAATTATTGAATATGATAAAAAAATATTTCGCGATAAAGATCTTCTTTTCATATTTCCTTATGATGCAAATGGGTAAAACAAAGATACGAGTCTCCTTTGCAGCCTTCTTAAATTCCTAACAATTTTGCTACCAAATGATTTTTAATTAGCATCACAGCACACAGCCTAATAGAAAATCGACCAAAATCGACATGGAGCTTATCGTAATAAGAAATTCAGGGAATGTTCCATGTGGTAATGGAATCACATCTTTGTGATTCGTCAAACCTTTCACCCAAGGAAAGTAAAAAGACCTTAATCGATACGAGTCCTAAAATCAATCCATTCAAAGCAAAGTATAATTTTATATTTTAGTCCTTAAGTAATTTTAATTTTAATCAGTTTAAAAATACATTGCGTTCAGACCTTATGACGAGACTTTAGCTTTGAATAGATATCCAGGTAACCAAAATATGTCTAGCAAATTCAGAAGTTAAGACAGTTTTCAATTCTTCGCTGATAAAATTGGCTGCTTATTGCAACTGAATACCTTAACCCAGATTAAACTACTAAAACCGCTAAAGACAATGTTGTATGCATAACAGGAAGAATATCGAAGTAACACGGGTTGCGGGTTGCTTGTCGTAGCTAGAAAGGAAATTCGCGAGCGAACAATGAACAGTGCGTGTAAAGTATCCCCCAACAGACTCCGTGGTGAATTTTCTTCGTGAATAATCAAAGGGAGAATGCGGGGCTGGCTTGACAGGTGAAGGAACTCGGTTACGGTACCGTCTAGATACTCGAGGAGTATTCAAAGCCGCCGGTTTTTGGCATCCGGAAAACCGTATCTTACCTCAACCAGAGGATCGGATTTCCTCGACTTAACGGTGGTTCTTATTCGTGTAATATTAAGGGTAGCAGTTCGGTTTCATAACGTGGTTGCACTAGTTACCTTTGTCTGTTGTTGATGATTTTTAAAAAATATTCTCAATACTTCTTATATCTAAACTTACCTACTGTTTAACCTTTCTTACGTTCCGGATCTCGAAAGCATTAAGATTAAACAAAATTTGTATTGCAATATTTAATTATGGAATTGTGGACAGTTTACTTGGAAAATGGATCAAAGATTGTCTTTATTTGCTTAATGGAAGTTTCATTTTTAGTGGTTGTCGCGTTACTAATAAATCTTATTATAATAAATAAAGAAACACCGGGTACAAATTTCTAAAAAAAAAGGAAGAAATTTCTCAAAATTTTGAGAAAATAATGTAAAATGCAAAGTGATGTTCTTTAATTTAAAAATTCAATTAAAAGTGATACTATACTAACAAAATTGCTCTTCAATGGTTTGACAAAAATAAGAGCCGATACGTCACCTACAACCGGTAAATAAATTGATTATCCGCAACCTTAAATTTTGATCGAATCATTATCGAAATAATTTATACAATTTATCGCTCAATATTTGGTACAAATCTAGACACGATTCATTTTTTTCGTTCTAAATAAACCAAACCTATAAAAAAATAGAAAATTTAAGCGTACACAACGAAAAGAAATTTATCAATCTCTGTCCGGCTCTTGGAGTGAACGAAGAGGTCGAGTAAGTTCATCCCCTTCAAACCGGATAATTTTTAATCATGCCTCGTTTGAAATTGACCGCGCAAGAAGGGCGAGGGCGAAGGATATCAAAGAAATGGTACGAGCCAGACGATCACCCTCGAAAAGGATGGGCATCGAAAGTGAGGAGAGGAAATCGAGTGGCCGGAAAAATTCTTCGTCCGGAAAACACCAACGCGGCCCACTCATCGGCCGGATCGAACGATTTAAAGCGATGCCCTCGAACGCGCGCCGCTTGAATCAACGCGAGGCAACTTGGCGTAACTGTATTTGTTCTGATAGGGTTAAAATGCAAAAAAGAGAAGAGTGGAGAAAAGTGAAATGTAGAAAAAATGAGAAGAGTGCGGCGATCCTCCTACACTCCGCCACAGGAAGAATTCCACCAACACAGACTTTTTCGCAAGTCTTCAAGAACCGTACGATTCGTACTTATACCGATCCTTCTTCCAACTTCGGTATTTTCTAACTTCCAAGGCGCGGGCCTGCTAGGATGCATTACTGACGAGTCCACTAACAGGCCCCGCCCGAAAAACGCTCTTCCTATCCTTTTCTCTCCAGCCATTAAAGAAGGGAGAGGAAAAAGAAAAGAACCATTGAAGACAAAGGAAAAAAAAAACAAGAATGAATCAGTGCAGAAGGAAATGAAAGAAGTAAAGGAAAAACATCAAAAAGAGAGTAGAAAAAGAGTTCGAGAGTAAGATTAAGAAAGAGGAAAAAAAAGAATAGAGCGTAAGAGAAAAATAAAATACAATAGGATTAATGAAAGAATAAAGGGGGAATCTCAGAGAGCCCGGAAGAATAAAAAAGTGAAAAATTAAAGTTGAGAAGCAAGAGGAAATAGAGAGATCAACATATCTGGAACCACGGAATAACAACGAAGAAGAAACGACAAAAAAGAAGCAAAAAAAAAGAAGAAAGAAAAGTACAAAAAAAAGGTAAGAAAAAAAGTGAAGAAACTTAAAGAATAATAGAGGAAGAGTGGAACAGGAAAAGACTACGGTGGTTAACTAAAGCAACGACCGGTGCTTCTTTGGCCCGTGAAAGGTTGGAATCCCGGTTCTTTCGAGGAAGGCGACCGAGAGTCGTTCAAAGCCGCCCTGGACTGCATGCGCGCCAGCGGCGAGTGTAAACTGCCGTGAATTAGGTTGACGAACTTAATGGTGCATCGAGTGCAACAGTGACGACAGTGTTCAAGCACTCGGCGGCCAACGCTAACGAGGTTAGATTATGCTACTACGCTGCCAACCGAACCGACGCGACTCGAATGTCGAGCCAACGTTTATCGACTCTTTTCGACGTACTCATATCGTTACGAATCGGTTCCGCGTTTTTCTTTCCATTGTCTTTGGGATATTCAATTTTATTTACGATTTAGAGAAACGTATTGTGATTATTATTATTAGTTTTTTTTTTTTTTCTTGTTAGACGGATTATTTATGAGAAAAAGTAATTGCTTCGAAAATTACATCTGTTTCACTAAATGTTTATTTAAATAAAATAAAGAATCTACGAATGTAATTATTTAAATAAAATGATACCCAATGCAGTTTTTAATATTTGATAAATGTAAGAGTGATGATATCAGGTAAGTATTCATTTAAAATTAAAACATATATTTGCTAAAGTAAATATCTATGGATCTATAATATTAATATTTAAATTTATAATATTTAGTATATTATTAAGAACGGAACGTTTCATACCTTACACAAGATCGAGACGTCCCGCTCGAAATTACTCTTCTACAGTTTTTCATAAAAGTAAATTAAATCAAGAAATTTGGTTAATTTTTAAAACGATGAAACTTGGCAAGAGATAGATTATCACAGTTTGCTCGATTCAGACGCTGTTCCAATACACTGATTGAAGCAGAAACTTTTCGTACATATCCAACAAAACTGTGGTTTTCGGAAACTTCTCCACCGTCACATATTCCGTAATATACGTTATTAAACGTACGCTGGGCACTATGGTACTTTAAAACAGGTCTCCCTTAGGGAAACTCGCGTTAAACCAGTCCAACTTGTCCAGTAGAGAGTCCGGTAGCCGACATATGGACAGAACCGCTTTTACTTTTTATTACCCTTCCCATTTTCGTCATAATATTCTAAAAAATTCAATCTTCTCGACTGCATCCCCTTTTTTCTTCCTCGATAAATCACAGAGCACCGCAATAATGCAATTCCAGGGTTAACCTCGATACTCCGCGGTGTAATCGAATGCTCTCCGTGTCTCGCCTGGAACAGATGTTTACTATTTACCTGGGCCAATCGTCGGTCCTATTGAGTTGTCCCAAACATTCACCTGGACCTGTCGTCCGACTCAAAGCAAGCGAATAACCGACAATTTCATCGTTCACTCAAGCTCAACTCTGGTTCGCATTCAACCGCGTGCACCTGGACTCTTTTTTAAACAATCGTGTAGGA
>SMSQ01021166.1:0-14791 GCA_019453375.1 Ctenoplectra terminalis
TTGTCCCAAAAGTTTCTTTCGTTTTCAATTTTGTTCGCACAATGTTGATTTCTGTCGGAGAAATTTTATTTTGTATTTCGGGAATCAAAAAGGAAGCATGAGAAATATTTTTGTGCGTAAATTGGGGAGTGATGGTAGGTTTTCTTTATTTTTTTTTTTTTTTAAAGAGTTAGAAGATGAACTTGATCAATTTTTAAAGTAGGATAATATTAGGCTGTCACAAAAGTTTCTTTCGTTTTATGAATAAGTAATGGATACATAATATTTTATGTTTTACGATATATTATTATTTTATACAGGATACATTTTGTCATCACACGACATTATTATTTTTATAATAGTATTATCAATCGGATTATTATTCTACGGATATTTAAAATTTCTGAACACTAATGTTTCGAGACAATTAAGTTAAAAGTAAAGCAAATACAAATTACAGCAATAAAAATAAAAATAAAAATGCATAATATGAAAGAAACAAATTTAAAAGAACACATTTCATCAGAAATCACAGAAAATAATATAAAAACGCACCGATAAAAATTTATAAACCTACAAAAAAGAAATAAAAGAAATTGCAGTCCTAAACGAGTCAATTTAATTATTCCAAAAACAGTAGATTTCAAATATTTCCATTTTAAATTTTACAACAATTATTCACAGGTATAAATTACAATAAATTGAATTTTCTTCGTACGCTATCCGACACATTAAAATTACCCCGTGGCCATTAGCGTGACACGAATTCAAAGCGACAAAGTTTGATAAATAAAACGTTGGCGAACCTGAATTTATCCCGGGATGTAAAACGAGCCAATAAATTTTCAAACGCTACTATTGAATCGCCTTATACGCGACGCGATATTCCATCGCTGGGAGCATGAAACAAAGATCGACCGATAAAGGAAGAGAACCGCGAGGAAGAGAGCGAGAAGAGCTTGTTCGAAGTGACATTTCAGGAATATAAACGGTGCGCTGTTCGCGGTACGAGTTGAGTGTTTAATGAATGATGCACTTCAATTATTTTGTCTGTCGAATCGCTCGAAATGAAACGGTTAATTGAGAAAATAACAAGTTAGGGAACAATGGGTCGACAATTGAAAATTCGCGCACGGGTATAACGTGTAACTCCGCTTGATTATTTTGCGACGGTTAAATTACGTTATGGAACAGGAAATATGAAATTGACGTTACCGGGGAGGGGCAGGATAATCGACTTTATTAATAAAACGTTAACATAATTTTTAATGACATTTTGATACGCGTTCTTGTATAAATTAGCTTATTTGCTTTCGGAATATTTCTTGTCTGTTAAAATAGCTTTTTATTGTGTCAGGCTGTCCCAGAAGTTTCTTTCGTTTTATTGATAAATAATGGATGCATGATATTTTATGTTCTGCAATATATTATTATTTTAATCAATTATCATCCTACACTGAGACACTGAAACAGTCGGCCACTATAATTTTTGCGATCAAATATAATAATTTTTCTTTTATTTCTTACGTTACTTTGATATCTTTAAAGGTCTTCGCAAAGGAAGTATAATAAAAAAAAAAAGTTTCCTCTTTAAATAAATAATAGAACACTGCAATACTTGGTATTATTAGGTTGTCTCAAAAGTTTCTTTCGTTTTATTGATAAGTAATTATATTTTATGTTTTACAATATATTATTATTATAATTAATTATCGTCTTACACTGAGATACGAGTCTCGTGGATGACAACAGTCGTCCACTATAATTTTTGCGATCGAACATAAAAATCATTTCTCTTTTATTTCTTACGTTACTCTGATATCTTTAAAAGTTTTCGCAAAGAAAGTATATTGAAAAGAAAAGTCTGCTCTTTAAATAAAAAATGTAACAGAATACTGCAATACTTTGTATCATTAGGTTGTCCCAAAAGTTTCTTTCGTTTTATTGATAAGTAATGGATGCATGATATTTTATGTTCTGCAATATATTATTATTTTAATCAATTATCATCCCACACTGATCACTCTGAGACAATCGGCCACTATAATTTTTGCGATCGAACATAAAAATCATTTTTCTTTTAGTTCTTACGTTACTCTGATATCTTTAAAGGTCTTCGCAAAGGAAGTATAATAAAAAAAAAGTTTCGTGTTTAAATAAAGAATGTAATAGAACACTGCAATACTTGGTATTATTAGGTTGTCCCAAAAGTTTCTTTCGTTTTAATAATAAGTAATGGATACATGATATTTTATTATTTTGAATAGGATTTATTTTAATCAATTACCGTCCTGCATCATTCGTTTAACGCAAAGAGCAATAATTTCACTCTCACCATTAGAAATGTCGCTTTCTTCATCAAACTCCTCTAATTTATTATCACTTCCTATATCGGATAAGTTATCCGCATAAATTTCGTTATTTCCTACAGAAAACTCTTCCGTGGTTTCCATTTTTTTTTTTTTTTACGAAATTACTTTTAAAAATACTACTTAAAAAGCAAATCTACGCAGCGGGATCATCAGAAAGATAGTACTATAATTAATGATAAGAAAAAATAACACAACGTGCATAAAATGAAAAACTAACGCAGCGTGTTAAAAATTCAAACAAGAAGGTAAAAAAAAATTCAAACTAGGAAGTCACATTGGAAGAACGTAAATTTACGTGACCCGTCCGTTAAGTGTTAAGAACAAGTGGATGCCTTCGAACAAATTTTTAAAACCGATAATATTAGAACGGTGCAACCCTTCGATCACAGCCAACGCGTCATCGCCAGCAATAAAATAGCTTCCTATATAAAGCAAGCAGAAAATCCTCCATATTGTTTCCTCAGCTTTCATCTTTGCCAATCGTCGTTCCTCGTCAGACTTCCGTCTCTTTCTCCGAGAAGAACAACCGCTCCGGTGTCTCTCATAAGCAACCCCTCGCCTCTTTATTGCATCTGTGATCTTTTTCTTTTATTACGATCCTGGTCCATGGAACGATGCTCTTTATGGACGCAATTATCGGGGTGAACAGCGGCGACTTGAGTCGCGTGTGCGCGATCCGCGAGAGGAACGAGTCCCTTTTTGCGTCTCCAGAAGCATGAAAGGAGCCGCGGTTGGGTCTATCTACACGTGTATACAGGGTGTTTCAAATTGTAAATAAGTTTTGTAAGAAAAATGTTGACGGCTGACAGCTGAGCTCGTGTTGCTTTAGAGATAGAATGATGGACTGCGTATCTTTATGTATTTGTAGGGAACTTAAAGATGTAAAAGGTGTAACGTTCCATGGAATGCACATAAATGAATAAATATATAAAAATGATTAAATTACAGTGGCAAAGTGGTAGAGGCAAATGGGATAATTTTCTTTTGATGATTTGATTTTGCTTTTTATTATAAATTCGTAATTGATATCCGGATTGAACTTTAGTAAAAAACATTTTTTTTTATTTAAAAATCTTTCTGTTGGTCTGGATTAAATAATTTTCTATCTAAGTTTTGCATATTTTTCTTTTTTTTTTTATGTATTCTGAAAAATATGAATTTGCATAAAAATCCGCGGTATAATCATCGGACAACTACACTCCATAAGTCATTGGATGATTGTAAGTTTTGAATAGAATTTTAGTAAGATCTCAGGAAGATTGTATAATTTAAAGTTATCTTTAAAGATTACTATAATAAATAATATATTATGTTAATATTATTATTGAGATTATAATATTATATATTATTATATTTTAGTATTAATTATTATTATATTAATATTAATATAATATATATTGTAATAAATTTTTACTAGAAACAATATAGCCAAGAGGTATCTTAATATTTGAAAACGAAACAAGTGCGTTTATGAATTATTATTATAATAATGGTATATTAATATGAATATTAATTATATTAATAATAATAATATTATATTAATATTAATATTAAATATATTATTTACTAATATACTATTATTATAATAATAATTAATAAACGCACTTGTTTCTTTTTCAAATATTAAGATATCTCTTGGCTATGCAATACTCGTGAAAATATTTATAATAAATTAAACATTAATATAATACATTAATAATAATTATTATCAAACAGCGCCACGAAAACTAACCCTAAACAATTTTATTACCACATTTCATACCCTACAAAAAATCAAGTCGTCCCAACAAATTTCTAAAATTAGCGACCATTTCGATGCACCCAGTACGCTCGGAAAGAGTAACACAGGAGGATCGAATCGAAGAAGAGGCGACGAAGCGGTGGCTTGTCGTTCTTGCCNAATATACTATTATAGTATTATAGTGTACTAAATAGTAGTGTATAATAGTATATTAGTATTAATATTAATATTAAATATATTATTTACTAATATACTATTATTATAATAATAATTAATAAACGCACTTGTTTCTTTTTCAAATATTAAGATACCTCTTGGCTATGCAATACTCGTGAAAATATTTATAATAAATTAAACATTAATATAATACATTAATAATAATTATTATCAAACAGCGCCACGAAAACTAACCCTAAACAATTTTATTACCACATTTCATACCCTACAAAAAATCAAGTCGTCCCAACAAATTTCTAAAATTAGCGACCATTTCGATGCACCCAGTACGCTCGGAAAGAGTAACACAGGAGGATCGAATCGAAGAAGAGGCGACGAAGCGGTGGCTTGTCGTTCTTGCCCGCTCGCGCTTGTCAAACTTCTTGTTCTTGCGGCGTTCGGTAATTCAGAGGGACGGCCGGTCGACGATGAGAACCAGAGAAAAAGGTAATGGCGTGTAATGTAACTTTGTGACTGTCCGATCCGCCGTTCACCTCGTCCTTCGCTCCGACGAGCTCTAGCGACCGCGTGGGTGGCGATGAGATACGCGCGACTGGCGCGAATTGTTTGCTGTCCGCCGTGGATCTGCGCGTGAAATTAACTCAAGATAAGTTGGAATGCTGAAAGATTGGGAAATTCGATGTTGGATAGAGAAGGATGCAGTATGGCGTTCTTGAACGCTGCGCGTTGAGAAATTTAAGGTTGATGGATGGAGAATTACGGCGGTGGGATTCGAGGATAAAACGGGTGACGCGAGTTGTTGTTGGGAAACTGGCTTGGAAAAGGCTGTGAAATTGAGAAATTTGAAGCCGAGGGGATGCAGTGATGAAGGAAGTAGTACACGTGGCCTATAAACTCGGTGGCCCAAGAAATGTTATGGAACTATGAACTATAAAGCTGGAAAGCAGAAAGTGACAATACGCTCGTGCGATGGTAAAGTTAGGATCGTTCATGGGTGTCGACGGAATTGCCAGGGATCGAATCTTCCGTACACCAGGACGACTCTTCTGGAGACTATTGTGGTGTTATACGCTTGTATAAAAAGTAATGCGTGGTAAAAAAAATTGTTTAGGGTAATTTTCCGAGGTCGTGAAAAAGGATGAAGGCACTTGGTTCTGGTGTTACATCGCTGTTTCTTTTTCAAATATTGAAATATCTGTTGGAAATATTATTTGTAAGAAATTTATCGCAATATTGGTACAAAAATATTTGCCGCACAGAAATATATTAACACATTAAAGACGGGTGATGAAATTACTTGTATTTTATATTAGGTTGTCCCGAAAGTTTCTTTCGTTATCTTCACGCAGTGGTTTCGTTTAGCAATGTTTAAATAAACGTTCAGCGTTATTTGTTAAACGAGAGATGGAGGGAAAAAATAGTGCAAAATGAATTGTACATAAAATAATAACACATTGGAAGACATAAAATATTAAACGAATAATAAGATAAAAATAGTAAACGACGACGTATGAAGTATTCTTAACTCGAACTTTAAATTATCATCTATCTTTAGAATACAAATTATTCTTAAAAGTATTTACGTAAGCGTGAATTTGTTCTAGCTTTATTCTGTATTAAAATTAAAAAAAATAAGGTAACAATTATTTATGCATACTTTTTACAAAAAATTGCGGAAAATCCTCAAAAATTCATTATTGTAAATTTCTAAAATTCCTATAAGAAATTATGAACATGTCATTTCGACTTGTTCGGTAGTTCTAGTGTTAATCCCAACACAAGATTACACTCATAACCTATAAAATACTCAGTAATTACCTATTCTAGAACCAATTATAACTCAGTAAAAAAAAGAGAAACATAAATAATTTATTTCTCCACCTACAAAATATTCTCGCACATTTTATCTGCACGAACAAATCATTCATTTCCATTTCAATGGTCCATCAAAGCCTCCATCTTGTTGAACCAACTATTTTCATCATGGCCGTTCAAAGAGTGCCACGTTCAGCCGCGCGAGATCGTCAACCGAACATCATCGATAACGCCAACGTGTACAGACTTGGTGTCAACGTTTCTCACTTTGAAGCCTACGAGCATGACTGGCCTGGTCCAACTACAAACATCCCTGGCAACACGTAAGACGTCGGCTTTTCGCCGAGATCAAAGCGAGCCAGGGAACATGTGCGTACCTGCAAACAGCTTGCAATGCCTCGTGTGAAACGTATTCTCGAACCTTGTTGCCGTTCGACCGTCGTTTGTTAATATCCGGTTGACTTTGATCGGTTTAGCGAACCCGAAGAAGGGCACCGCTGAGCGAGGAAGTGGTTCAGCGAATTTAGGGACTGTAATAAATGCGTATATATAAAGGAAGCGTGCCAAAGTTGGACCATCAATTCATTTTACCGTATAACTTTTTTAATATTAAAGGTAAAAGTGATTCTTTTTTTATTTATGTCATAATAGTTTTTTAGTAGTTACCGAGGAACTACGTTTGTTGGAATCCAGGTTGGGTTATTATTGATTTATGTTGATTGGCAAATATTTCTGTGTGATTTCATCTTTTATTATTTATTGCTTAGGTGTTATTTTTTATTGAGGTTATAGAAAGATAGTTTGATTCCAAATTTTGTTGGAAAAGAAATCTTTAGCTTTGGAAAAATACTAGTATTAAATAAAGAAGTATCATTTTCAAAATTCCTTCGATAGAAAAAATTTTCAGCTTCAAAAAGTTCACTCGTGAAAAATTGCTTAAATTAAACAAAAGGGTACTATTTTTTATAAAACTCAGAAAACCTTATTTCTACGCAATATTACTAAAAAAAAGGAACAGATTCCCACCTTTACAAACCAATCAGTGCAAAATTCCTAAGATTACACAAAAATGTTATTATCCTCCATCAAACTCACAAAAACTTCACTTCTTTCCAAAATTCCTCTAATACAAAAAATCTTTACCTTAAAAAAATTAACCCGTGAAAATCATTACCATTTTTTATAAAACTCACAAAAGCCTATTTCTTCGCAAAATTTCCTCCAAAAAGAACAAATTCTCACCCTTACAAACCAATCACCACAAAATTCCTAAAATTAAATAAAAAAGCAGTTATCTTCCATCAAACTCACTTATTCCCAAAATTCCTCCAAAAGAAAAGATCTTCGCCTTCAAAAAATGAACCCATTTTTTACAAAGAACAGTACCATTTTTCACAAAACTCATCAAATCCTATTTCTTCCCAAAATCCCCCCCAAAAAGAACAAATCCTCACTCTTACAAACCAATCACCACAAAATTCCTAAAATTAAACAAAAACTCAATTATCATCCATCAAGCTCACAAACACTTCACTTCTTCCCAAAATTCCTCCGAAAGAAAAGATCTTCGCCTTCAAGAAACTAACTCTCAAAAGATTCCTAACCGTTCGTCGCGAAAGGTCGCAATTACGAGGCGTCACTGCCTCTCTCTCTCTCTCTCTCTCTCTCTGTCCCCGATCGTTCATTGTCCCTTCGTTATTTGCCCGGCCGTTAATTAGACCGGGATCTCTGTTCCATTAAGGCATCGGTACCGGGCCGAAGGAATATCCTCGGGGTCAGAATCGGCCTTTAATAACGGCTCACCCTTTTCTTGGGACNACGATTAAAGTGAAAGAATTAAGATTAAAGAAAAATAAAAATGATAGGTGTTTTAAAAAAATACATAACGTAAGAAAAGCGAATCTTTATCTACATTTTTTACAGAAAATCACGAAAAATCTCCCGAATCGCATTATTGTAAAATAAAATTTCTACGAGAATTTACACGCCGGTCATTTTGACCGCTTCGGTAGGTTTAATGTTAAATTTCATCTGAGGTTTCGAAAGATTAATAATAATAAAAAAAAAAGTAAAGTTTAATCGTTTATAATTACAGTGTTAAGAGGATCGAACGAAAACTGGATAACTTTTAATGTTAAACGATTATTTGAGCGAAAGTATGGTCGGTTTGAAGGTAAAGTTGGGATTGATAGAGTGTAATTAAGGTCTGAGGGAATAATTCGTTGTAACGAGTTGTTCGCGTAGATTGTTACGACTGGTTGCTCCTGTTTCATCGATTCGTTTCGAGGTATCGTTGGAGACTGACGCTCTCCCGAGGTACTTGTCGGCTCGCTACCAATTAATTCCAACAGCTGTCTGCACTTCGACTAGCGATTTTTCCTTCCGGATGATCGTCTGAACGCTGTGAGTTCTGTTAAATAGAATGTGTTCGAATATCGTTCGTAAATTGTGAGGGTTAGGAGGAATTGAGAAGTTTGCAGGGGGTAAATGTAATTATGGATGTTTGAACGGATCGTCGGAATTTTTGAATAATATGGTTTATAGAAATTTTTAATAAATTGTTTGGTAGNTCTGGTGAGGGATCGAAAAAGGCGCGGTGGAATGTTGCTTCTAATTGATAGTGGAAGGCTCGTTTTAGGGTTTAATAGGAGCAGCGATGGGCGGTGATGGCTGAAGTTGGAAAGATTGATGGGGGTTGATGAATTTTGTTTGAGAATTTTCTGGCATTTTGTCGATGCTTAGGAAAATTTTAGATCCGTGGAAAATTGGGAGAGTGGACTGTGTGGAATATTGGGGTTTTTGAATGTTTTTTTGGGGGAGGGTATTTTGTAAGAAAAAGAGATTTCATTATTTCGGATTGAAATTGGTTTTGGGACGAAGATCGTGCTGGTTTGAATTGGTTTTTTGATTCGGGCAAGAGTTTGATTGCGTAAAATATTTCAATATTGTATCGAAACGTTACGCGAGTAGTGGGTACTTAATTCGTAACTGGTGATTCGTTTGATATCCATGTATGGATGCGAAAATGTTGATTAATTGTGGAATTAACGATCTTGAAATTGGGGAATTTAATCGTGTTTGATCAGAGTTTGGGAGACTTGAACGTGTTCTTGAAATTGTATCTGTGATCCCTATATTATTTGATAGGAATTTTCAAGACTTAAATATGAGTTAAACAGAAAATCTTCAATACCAAGTTTGATCAGAATTTACAAGATTTAAACATGATCTCGAAAAAATATTTCTGATCCCAACTTTGTTGATTTAGAGTTTGAAAGACTTAAACAGGATCTCAAAAAAATATTTCCGATCCTAACTTTGTTTAATTAGAATTTTCAGAACTTAAATATGAGTTAAAAAGAAAAATCTTCAATACTAATTTTATTTAATCACAGTTTACAAGATTTAAACACGATCTCGAAAGAATATTTCCGCTTCCAATTTTGTTTAATTAGAATTCGCAAGCTCTGAATACGATCATGAGAAAAATGTCTGCAAACCTAATTTTTTTTTAATCAGAATATACAAGAGTTAAACATGACCTCAAAAAATATTTCCGATCCCAACTTTGTCGATTCAGATTTTGAAAGACAAACATGATCTGAAAAAATATTTCCTATCCCAACTTTCTTGACTTAAATTTTGAAAGACTTAAAAACAAGATCTCAACCAAATATTTCCGATCCTAACTTTATTTAATTACAATTTTCAAAACTTAAATATGAAGCTAAAAAGAAAAATCTTCAATACTAATATTATCTAATCACAGTTTACAAGATTTAAACACCATCTCAAAAAATATTTCCGCCTCCAATTTTGTTTAATTTAAATTTGCAAGCTCTGAATATGATTTCGAGAAAAATATCTCCAATCCATATTTTTTTTTAATACTAATTTCCAAAAAATACCTTCGAACTCAACTTTCATTTTTCATTCACAATATCCACGTCAAATCCGATACATCTTTTTCAACGGTAAAAAAAAAAAAAAAGAAAGAAAGAACAACAAAACAAAAAGTCCATCGATGACGCGAGAAAAGC
This sequence comes from Ctenoplectra terminalis, assembly GCA_019453375.1. Lineage (NCBI taxonomy): Eukaryota > Metazoa > Arthropoda > Insecta > Hymenoptera > Apidae > Ctenoplectra > Ctenoplectra terminalis. Next base: position 10,125 of record SMSQ01021166.1, read on the forward strand.
CAACTTGTTGCGCCACGTCGTCATTTCGCGAAAGTGATACGTTATATCTGGAGAACGTTTTGGTCCAGACCCGATCTTCGGAATAAACGATTTATCGGGCGACAAATCAGACGTTGGCCGCCATTAGCGGCACGATAACGCGAGCTAGATTCGCAATTTCGAGGTTGATTAAGTCAGTCATGTATACGTGTCGGCGAAACGCGAACACAAGCGAATGTGTCACGTCGTGTTAGCCAAAGTAAAACTCGATTAACTCTAGCCGTTATTTGCACTCTAGCGAGCGCGATTGAGCGGTTCCAGGCGACCGCCGGGTCGAATTCGAGACACGGTGGATTCAAGATGTCGGCCGTTCCATTTGGCAAGAAATTACATAAGAGTTTAATGATCGACGCTAAGAAGACCACCGTGGTCGAAATAATAACATTAATTCAGCTTTATTGCGCATAAAAGAAGAATAATTACGAGTCGGACGTTGAAATATAAATTGAAGATACGAGATGGCTGCTTTAATTCGAACCTAACCTAAAAAGACTCGTTAATGAATTTAAGACTGGGAATAAAAAGAACTGTAAGCGTAGGGTGTTGAAAAAAAAATTGTTTCGTTATCGATGAGACTTTAAAAAATTGAAATAAAAATATCTTAGGGTTATAGAAAGAACTACGGTATATACAGTACTGTGCAAAAGTCTTAGACCACCTGCCGAAAAAAATATTTTGCTATCTTAGAAACGAATATAAGGTGGATTAATATTATTTTTATTTCGACGTTATTTCTTTCTTTTTTTTTTTAAGAATTAGATTCACGAGGTGTTAATTAGATCGAGAAATATTGATTGATTTAAAACAATCAATATTTTGTGTATTCTCTTTTTACTTTCGCTACACGACAGTTTCTTTTTTATTCTTTTTTTAGATAATTGTTGAAAAAATTTTAAGAAACTCACTTTGCATTTCCTGCCATTCTGTCATCGACAATTTAAGAAGCTGATTTTTTCCTTTTCGGCTTTCTTCGTATGTTTCCTTTATACTTTGCATACGCGTTCCATAATATTTTAATCAAGGCTCTGCTTGTTAAAGAATTTTTAAAACATATTTTCACCAGATCAAATTATGCATGACAAACACAAGAAGGGCAATATGGAAAAATTTGAATTTAGCGGTGTTAAGAAATGCTTCTCTAAAATATGTTTAATTACAGTTACAAGATCAATAATGTAGATGGTCTAAGACTTTTGCACAGTATTGTATAAAAAATAAATAAGTTTCAGTTTTATGTTTTTGGTACAAATGTAGCTTAACGCATTGCGTACGGGAGACGAGATATCTCGTCTTTAGGAGTCCGAACGTTGTGGTCGGGAGACGAGATATCTTGTTTTCTGGTTTCTTCGACTCGATTGATGATTTAAGGAACTAAAAATAAATTTTCTTGTTACGTTACCAGAAAAAAATGAATGTCAACATTCTGAGAGCGTAAAAATCAGTCGGTCGGTGTAGCCGTTACATTGGCAGCTCTGTGTCTCTGTGATAAAGTGTTTTATCGTTGCACAGCATTTTATTATTTCAAAGTTGGCGTTTTAATTTGTAAGGAAACAGCTTTTTAAAAATCATTTATATTTTCAGCTTTTTAATCGTAATTTATAATAAGAATTATTTTATCACATAGGCCCTATTCTAAAATTGTAGCAAAATGACGCGTAGAATTAAAGAAAATGAAAATGAAAGTGAATTGTTGTTTGACGATTTGTCGGATGCATATAGTAATATTTAAGAATACTTTATGCGAATATCTGCTACCAAATTCGAATTAAAAAAGTGAATATATGCATCGTATAAAATGTTTCTAGAGCGGCGTACGCAATGTGTTAACACTAAACCTACCGACGATTAAAGTGAAAGAATTAAGATTAAAGAAAAATAAAAATGATAGGTGTTTTAAAAAAATGCATAACGTAAGAAAAGCGAATCTTTATCTACATTTTTTACAGAAAATCACGAAAAATCTCCCGAATCGCATTATTGTAAAATAAAATTTCTACGAGAATTTACACGCCGGTCATTTTGACCGCTTCGGTAGGTTTAGTGTTAAATTTCATCTGAGGTTTCGAAAGATTAATAAAAAAAAAAAAAGTAAAGTTTAATCGTTTATAATTACAGTGTTAAGAGGATCGAACGAAAACTGGATAACTTTTAATGTTAAACGATTATTTGAGCGAAAGTATGGTCGGTTTGAAGGTAAAGTTGGGATTGATAGAGTGTAATTAAGGTCTGAGGGAATAATTCGTTGTAACGAGTTGTTCGCGTAGATTGTTACGACTGGTTGCTCCTGTTTCATCGATTCGTTTCGAGGTATCGTTGGAGACTGACGCTCTCCCGAGGTACTTGTCGGCTCGCTACCAATTAATTCCAACAGCTGTCTGCACTTCGACTAGCGATTTTTCCTTCCGGATGATCGTCTGAACGCTGTGAGTTCTGTTAAATAGAATGTGTTCGAATATCGTTCGTAAATTGTGAGGGTTAGGAGGAATTGAGAAGTTTGCAGGGGGTAAATGTAATTATGGATGTTTGAACGGATCGTCGGAATTTTTGAATAATATGGTTTATAGAAATTTTTAATAAATTGTTTGGTAGATGATGTAATGATTTTTACGTGGATTTTGAACACTTAAGATTATACATTTTGGAATATTTTTGTGTGTTCGGTTGAATGTGGAGACTCGAATGGAGAATAATAATATGAGATGGTATTGTGACTAATTTTTAGTTTAATCTTGGACTGTGAATCTTAGATTAATGTGGATACTCGAATGGAGAATAATAATATGAGATAGTAAAGGAACTAATCATTAGTTTAATCTTGGACTGTGAATCTTAGATTAATGTGGATAGTCGAATGTAAAATAATAATATAAGATAGTAAAGTAACTAATTTTTTATTGGCTCTTGAACATTTAACATTAGATATCTTTGAATATTTCAATGTTGTTCATTTTAATTTAGATATTCAAATATAACATAATAAATATAAAATAGCAAAATAACTAATTTTTAATTAAACCTTAAACATTTAAAATTAGATATCTTCGAATATTTCATTGCGCTTCATTTTAATTTGGATACTAAAATGTAAAATAATAGGAAGTAAATATTAAATATCAAAATAACTAATATTTAATTGACTTTTGAGCATTTAAAATTAGATATCTTTGAATATTTCAATCCGGTTTATTTTAATTTAGATATTTAAATATAACATAATAAATATAAAATAGCAAAATAACTAATTTTTAATTAAACCTTAAACATTTAAAATCAGATATTTTTGAATATTTCAATGCATATTTTAATTCGGATATTAAAATGTAACATAATAAATATAAAATAGCAAAATAACTAATTTTTAATTAAACCTTAAACATTTAAAATCAGATATTTTTGAATATTTCAATGCATATTTTAATTCGGATATTAAAATGTAACATAATAAATATAAAATAGCAAAATAACTAATTTTCAATCAAACCTTAAACATTTAAAACCAGGTATCTTTGAACATTTCAATACGAACACTCGCACGCAGCATGACGCTGAAAAAATTTCCACGTATAATATCACCCAAATCAAAATTGATATCAAATAACAAAACAGAAAAACGAGACGGAAAAAACGAATAAATACCGTATCAACAACCATTCTAGCAAAAAGTCAATAAAAAAAGTGTCACAATAAAAAAAAAAAATAGAAAAATCATGTTTAAAATATCACAACACTATTTCAAACCTCCCATCATCGTCCACCACACGAAATATCCCACCGGATAATCCTCGAATCCGCGAAAAAAAAAAAAAAAAAAAAAAAAGTGAATCGACAGGCGGCGTTTCCATCGCAAATTAATTTCAATTCAAATATTCTCGGCCAACAGGGCGTCGCGTGGTCGTCACCGCGATGGCTTCCGGTCCCAGGCCCCGATAACGGACTCCGGTTTGTTTTTTAATTAAAAATCTGCCAGGCTCGCGCCAAAAGTACCGTCATCTCGCGTGACAACTGGCGTCGGGACGCGCTGCTGCGTCTCGTCATCGCTATGCAAAACGTGCGTTCGATTTTGCCTTCTCGCGACGGAGGGACTGCCTCCATAAATAAATATCTAGCGCGAAATGGCTGCGAACCGATCGGCGCGGCCAGAGCGAGGGAACGCAGGAGGTTTTTAATCGGCGAGAGAAAGAAACAAACGCGAGGTTTTGCAATATCGTTTATCTTTTTTTTTTTTTTCAATCCAGCGCTCAGACCAATCCATCCCCGAAATTCTGCCTCTATTTTCTCGGTTCTTTTTTTATTTTTTAAACAAAAAACAGATTTTTCTTTCTGGATCATAGAAACGGTTAGTGCAGATATTGAATATTCCGTTGGGGCATTTCGGATTTCTTTTTCTGGAACCGATCTCCTTTTCCAGCCCGAATTTTGTCCGCTTGTCGGAGAAAAAATTACGATTGCTTACGGTTTTTTACTTTGGTTTGAAAATTCCTAAAGTAATAATTGGTACGGATGGATCGTGGTGCCGCTACGATATTACAGTAATCAAATTTGATAGAACAGTGATAGATGAAACAAATTTTTTAAAATATAGATACATTAAGTTGTAACTTTTAAGTCACACGGCGTTATTGTGTTTC
>SMSQ01021168.1:0-13563 GCA_019453375.1 Ctenoplectra terminalis
TTTTTTTTTTTTTCTTTTTTTTAATAATTGTGAATGTTCTGTTGGAGTTTATCGACGCTAAAACTACCGAAATTAAAGTGTACTTATTTTGATTAAAGAAATAAAATGAAAAGTCTGTGAAAAAATGCACGATGCAAGAGAGTCAAAGCTTTACTTCTATGGTTAAGAGAAAATGATGAAAAATTTGCGGAAAGTGTACCGCGATAAATTTGTAAAAATTGTACGAGAAATTACGAATCGATCATTTTGTTCGTTATTGTAATTCTGGTGTTAACGGGCGGTTAAATGGTTGAAAAGAGGAAATGTAAAATAAATGCACGTTGTTTGGTTGTTTTAATTTAATTAAAAGTACAGTTCGAAAGCGTATGAATTTAATAAATACTTTCGATGGATTTTCCTGGGAAATTGATGCACTTGCACCAACGAGAATTGTGCGGATGTAAATAATGGAGAATAAAAGGGAGGAATGATGATGTATTTTATTGCAGTTTTAATGCCAAACGCTTTCGTTTCGCGTGTAAAAAGAGAGGCAACAAGCTGTTATTTCTTTTTTTGTTTTTTTTTATCTGATGCAGTTGATTCTTCGTCCGTAGAGAAATGGCGCCTATCTCGGCGGAAAGTGGCCGTTAAAAGCATTGCCGGCTTGATATATTTTTTTAAATTACGATACATTTCATGGAATATCATGGACACTACGGCGAGAACGTGATACGTCTTCCGTTTCCTCCGCGATTTTTCTTAATTCTAATTTTTGCCGGAGCGAGAATCGCGGTAACGAACTCCTCGGAAAAACGGAATAAAATGGAGCGCTATAACTTACGGAAGTATTCGTTTCGACGATAAAATGAAAAAGAATAATAATAAAAATTCTTTCGTTTATCAAAATCGATTTAGTATCCAATAAAATAGATGAAATTCTGAAATTTGTTTCACGTACGGAGATTAAATCAGTTGACACAGAGATCTCAGATTTGTGAAACCAGGAAAATAGCTAGGTCTCGTAAATTTGAACCACGTGATAGATCTTAGCAGACTCCATATAACTGTACGCTATGATATCGCAATAGTGAATTCATAAAGCCAACAGATACAGCCATTCGTGCACTAAAACCTAGAATCTACATTTCTGGCTGAGTGCCATGAGGACACTTAATTGGATACCAAACTTCCTAACATTTTCAGCGTGTCTTTCAGACCTGTACATCTCACGAATTTACAACTTGCAAGAGTGCAATTAAGAAACTCTTGAATAAATTAGTCGAGAAATCATTTCGGTTATTCAAAGTGCTTTATTATATTCTAAAAGTTGCAGCCGTCTATCGTTTAAATACACCCTGACTCGTTTTAAAAAATTAAACGCAACTTCACCTAACTGCGTGTACACGATAGAATACAAACCTCTGGACAAACAAATCTTCGACTTTCCTTTTTCAAAGGCAAGCATCGCAGAAATTTTAACTACCATTAACTCTGTCGAAACAGCCAGTTTTTAAGTTCTTATAAAAATTCTATAAATTAATAACGGTACGTTAAAAAATCTTCATGATATTTTGTACAATTTTCCTTGTATTGCGTATTTTTTTCGTAATATCATTTTAATTTCTTTGGTATAAATAGACATCCTTTAATCGGCAGTTCTAGTATTAAACATAGAACGATACAACAGTTCTTTTTTATTTTAAGATTCTCCTATCTAAAATTTCTTAACTTAAAAAAAAAATAAAATAAAATAAAATAAACATCCTCCATCGAACAATTTCAATCCGAACAAACTCTAAATGAAACTCGTTACGAAACAAAGTAAAACAACCCCCAGACGTACGAAGAATCGAATAACCAAACCAAATGCGAAACTTCGTCCAATTACACCAGCCCGATTCATCATCGTGTCAACGTTGCGACGATCGTCTCAGACTCGCATAACAGAGCCCGAAGACTCTCCGTTCTCGTCTATATTCATCCCTCGCGACGAGCCGTCCCATAACGTCTAAGAACGTTAATCTTCGTGCCAGCGAAGACCGTAACCGGTGATCAGATAGCATCGTTGCACAAAGGGACACGGATAGGAGGGATGACTCGGAGGGACAGAGGGTGGTAGCCGTGTCCATCGTCTGGTACCCCCCTCGTTTCCACGCTCCGACGAAGCCTCGAAGCCTCAAGGATGCCCATAATGCATGAGATTGTCGGCGCACAGAGACGGTGTCGGACGAGTCAGTCGCGTGTAGCCGAATGTTGGCGGACTGACCGTGCCAAGCCAGGAAGGAACTATCGATCGATTCGTGCCCACTTACTTCCGCTGTCCCGGACGATGCTTCCGAACGGGCTCGTCGCGAATGTACAGTGTGAAATGCGGCCTCCGTCAGGGCCGGACGCTTGGATTTCACGGGACCGGAATCATGCTGTCGCTTAGGCAAATGCTTTCCCTGTTTTCGAATGATACGAGTTCCTAATTAGTTTCTTCGATGGGTTCTTATTTTTGCTAGAGTAGGGTGAGTATTGCGAGACGTTACAAGGGGATGAGTTTGTGGGGGTAACGTGTCTCGAATGGATATTAAAAGAGAAAAGTTTTGAGAGGAGTATAGGATTGCGAACCCGAGGGGCCTGATGATCGATCGGTTCGAAATGAGCGTATTTAATAATTTTCATATCTCGAAGATTCAGAATTTACATGACTCTGTAGTTTTACCGTGCTTTGTCCGAAACGATGAACGCTGTAGATCGTATCGTCTTCGAAGAAAAAGCAATCAATTTCCTCCCCGATGGGACGCCACTCGAATCGCCTCGATCTTGGAAATATCTGCCCTGCGGCTGAATTAAGAAGGACGGGAAATGGCACCGAAACCTAATCGCAACGAGAACATAAGACGAGCCCAAGTAAATGGAAGTACACATAATAACGGTTGTCCCCAGTGTGGGCGTAATCTTTGGATAAATTGTACGGCGAGGTGGTCGGAGTCGTAACTTCGGAATGACCAGTATAGACAGCATTTATGCGTTCGGGTTACTGCAAATTGCGACCAGTGTGTTTATTTGCTGGCGTTGCTGGGTAAGAGCATCGGAAGCAAACGATACGATACGGGGCGCCTAACAGTCGTGAAAGCAATTTTGACGCCGTTCCCCTAGTCCGCCCTAATTTCCTTCGAGGCCCACCGAGTGGCCTGCAAGGCACTCGTAACTTCTTAGAGTGCGTCTCTTTACGATACATCGTAACGTTTCGTTGCAATTCTCTTCCTCGACGACCATCATCTTCGTTCTCCAAGAGGCAGCTGTTGTATTTAACGCGGATACTTCTCGTTTCGACGATTAATTGCTGCGGTGTAATTAGATGTGTTTCAGAGCAGACTTCGATCGTTTCGAGTCCTCTTTCGTGTTTGTTCTTTGTCACTGTTTTGTTGTTTATTTGAATAATAATACACTAGAATATGTCTGTAATTAATTCTTACGACGAATGGTAAGTGTAGTAACGGAGGTCCTTATTAGGTCAAACAAATATATCAGATATATAAAGCAAGTAGTATAGTCAGTATTTGGTCAGACACTCGTTTCAGAAATCATGCCTTGCCTCATTAATACTATAAATATTGTAACTCGAGAGACAAGTAGAACAAGAATAAGTCTTGATCAGACGATTAGTACAGTAATCGTGTGTTGTCACAGAAATAATAGAAAACAAAATCTAGAGTAGGCGACACCTTAACAGTTTCAGTTGCGATAACCACAGACGTGAAAATTGCCACGATCGCGACATCGATTTCCACTCTCCCGGTTTTCCTTCTACGGAATCAGATTTCGTAATTTTACCTAGATTTCCACAGCGAAAGAAAGGCTTTTCGTGTTACTCGCATCGCAACGTCGAGGCTGTTTCGTGCGAATTACACCGGTGAATGCGAGACGCATGCAATTTTAACGCGTTCAAGAAGCGTCGTCGGCTGGCATAACAAACTACCGAGGCGCTGTTACTCTTCGTCGTTACGATGCGACGAAAAGCTCTCGAAAGTTCACCCGACGACAAAGGAGCCGGCCACTCGCCAGAATCGAAACGCGCTTATAATGGGAATTCGGAAACAATGCCACCCCCTATCGAACCGGCTGCATTCATGCACCGGGTGCTCGAAAAGTTCTAACCAAGTTTAATATTCCGTCAGCATGTTCAACGCCTAACTTTGATATTCGAGAATGATCACAATCTATTTTCAATAATTTTTGTTTCAAACATTTACGATCCCTTCTTTGTACGATAAAGAAACTATAATTCCATTATTTCTCTTTGCACAGTACTCGCTACGCTTGTCAAAAAATAATGATCAAATTCTCGACAAAAACACATCTCTTGTTCGAATTTACTCGAAGCATACTTAAACCCATTGCTAATCAAACCATATGCTATTTATTTACACGACCAACGCAGCATAAACGTACACATTTACCGAAGCTGATGCTTTTATCGTATCTCATACACCGAACTAGCTACAATTCGCTATTGTACTTCGAATTTAATTCCCTGCCACACGAATTACGCAGAAATTTGCTGAGAAAACACGAACCTCTCCTTCATCGAATCGAAACGAATTTCCCGATCGAAAGTTGTTCGCCGGGGATCTAAACAATTCCGAATCGTGGTTTTCGGGACCCGATAATCCGAAATCCCATCCCCTTGATCAGTTTATCGCCGACATGGAACTCTCGGGCGGAAGTTCGCGCGCCAATAATCCGCGCGTTACGCGAACTCGGCCACGCGGATCCGTACGTTTCACGGTCTTCGTGCGCGCCATAAAGGAAGCTTATGCGGCACGAAACTTTCCGACTACGGCCGATATCAATTTGCTTAACGACAGCCAAGTTTTTGAGCCCCGAGATACGCCGCTTCTGGCTCGGGACGGACGCGATACGCGAGCAGAATTGCATCACGGGGAGCGTACGTGCCTAACTTTTATGGCTTATGCGTAAACAGAACTTTCACGGGGAAAAATTTGCGAAGAAATATGTTACCGATTCTTTCTGTCTATTTTAACGGATACCGTGTATTCTTAAACTTTGGTACAACTATTCTGAAACACTCTGTGTAATTGAAATATGATTAAATTTAATTATTCAACGCTAGAACTAGCGATGACTAAAGTTTACTCATCTGTACCAAAAGAAACAATTAAAATCATAGATATTTGAAAAGAAAAAAAAAAAAAAAAAAAGTGTAACCCAAGGGAATTAAACTTTTATCCATGTTTTTAACAGAAAATCACGGAAAATTTCTAAAAGTGTGTTATAGCAAATTTGTAAACTTTTTACAAAAAATTACGAATTAGTCGTTTTGACCATTTTGTTAGCTCCAGTGTTAATTAAAATTCACTGACTGAGAAACATACTTGCTACGGTGACATCGTAAATCTGAATTTGAACGGACTGTAATTTTTAGTAGCTAAACAGTTTTGAACAAAGTTAATTTTACAAAGCATTGGCGAGATCTTGCAGTGATTCACGGTGGTTCAAAAATTCGGTGCTCGCTTTTATCGCTGCTGCGAACGAGGGACGCGAGAGTTTATGTTCGACTCGAACACGATATTTTATCATTTTCGTTTTATTCGCAAAGTTACGCGCGAGAAAAATCTGCTGCACGGCTCTGTTGAACATACGCGGGTCGGACTCTACAATAAAGTTTTACGGTGTGCCGAGCGTTCTATACGACTGTTGTACGTGTTTTTTGATTGTGACCAAAGAAGTGGATCATGAGTGATCATTTGATGCTCAATAACGGCTAATTTTTCGGATAATTGTTCCTCTTTGTACGTTCTCTAATTCGAATCAGCTTTTTATCAATGGAAACACAATTTTCGATTAAAAGCGCTAGCAGAGATAAAAATTTCACGACGCGTATTCCGAAATTAAAATCTTTTACCAGATCATTTTTTATATCAACGTATGCAGATCGTTTTAATGTTTTTCATTTCTTTTTGTATCTCGTTCAATTAATTTTTTTGTAATTTGAAATTAAAAAAAAAAAAATTGTCTCTAGAGAGGTTAGTAGTTCATTGAATTTAAAAGCTGATTATGGTTTCAGAGAAATTTAATACGTAACGTTATTTTGAATTAAAACACCGGTATTCAAAAGCGAATGAAATTTTCCGCAAGTTATGATAACGTTTCAGGTCACCATATCTATGCAATTCTGCATACTCCTGGCTCCCATATAGAAGTATGTGTTCAGTTTGGTGTACATGCGCGAATGTAACCAAATATATAGAGAGCAAACGTATGTATCTACTTATACTTGCATGCGCAAACATGAACACCAGCTGCGATATAGCTTCGGGCACTCGTGTATGAGTTACCAATATTTGTATTCACAAACAGGCTGCATTGTCGCAGAGGCAATTGCAACAATTGAAGAATTCTGCTTCAAAGAGATTGAAACGATCTCGACTCGTAATACACGATTGGTGAGATAAAATTTATGTTTCTGTTGAAATTTGTCCCCGCTGATAAAAGTACGGAACAAATGTCACTCCAAAGCGAACAACGCTCATTTTCAAAATTTGAGTACATTTGCATGAATTAATTCGATGTATGAAAAAAAAAAAAAATTATAATTTCACGTGGAATATTATATTTAAGTACAAAAATATTAACTCTCTTTAATCAGAATTTTGTTCGCTCGTGACGGAAAAAATTAGAATCAATATTTTTACTTTGATCTAAAATTAAGAAATTAGTGGCTCTATATAAATTCATATAATTAAATAAAAATGATTAATTTTCTGTGACCAGAATTTTATTCGCTGGTGATAGAAAATAAAAAAAATTCAAGCACCAACTTTAGAAACACCCTGTACACGTGTACGGTTTCACACAGATACTGGCTACATTTTCGCTCAAAGCACACATTCACACGCGTAACCGCAGGTGTAATTCATGCATGTGCGCATTCACATGGACATGCCGTAACCGCATGATTTATCGTCTTACGTGCCCGGACGAACTCTCGGTCCACTTCTATCATCGGTTTCCCTCGATCGCAACCCCCAACCCCTTTCATTCTCATCCCCAGCAGCGTGGCCGGAAGAGATGACTGATTTTCAGCTCTATCGACATTTTCCTCGAAAAAGAGCACATGAAGTGTTTAACCAAAAACGAATAAAAATGGTTAACTTCCAACGATCCACTGAAAATCTATTTGAGCGAGCGAAGGATTCTTTTTTTAATTACTATTTTTTTTTCTCAACACTTTATCATAAATCTGACAATGTGTCCAAGCAGACATTTGGTACATTCTTCTATTTTATTTACTTTGCACATCGATGGCTATTTGAAATGAATGCTATTTTTTTTCACAAAATTATTTACATTGCACATCGATGGCTATTTGAAATGAATGCTATTTTTTTTCACAAAAATTAGTTATTTTGACCCAGCTACGAGTCATATTTTTCAACGACACTTCCATTCAGATGCAGCTTGAAATAAGAAATGATCGATTTAGAGGATTTCTCGTTTCTAATAAAACATAAATGATAAAAACCATAGATGTCAAGGTATCAAAATTTAGAGCCAGTAACCCTGGTTAAATCCGAATCACTGAAACGTGTCAATCAGTTCTCGAAATATTCGAGCTGCTAGATATATATCACAACGGTGAACAGTTAACAAGCACCTTGCGTACGAAGTTTCGTTTCCATTGAACGTCGCGAAAGCTCGCCAGTTGCCCCCCCACCCCTCAGTATTTCCGAATATTTTTTTCCCCTGACCAAGTCGTGACACAGTCGAGAAACCCGTGAATCAACCGAGAGAGATTCTGGCCACGTTTTACGGCTTCACTTTTACGCCTTTCTTTCACCATCTCCTTTTCCCCTCCTCTTTCTCTTTTTCGCGTGGCGACCTGAAATTCCGAAGTCCTGCCCGAGCTGCCTTTTCATTTAGAATTTAATGTTTCAGCTGTTCCTCCCGCTCCCGGCCGCTGTTTCAACCACGGGTTCTACGAACCCTTCGACGAAACGAGGTCGTGGTATAAAAGATATTGTAGAAGAACAAAAGGGAGAGGGAAAGATGTGAAGTAGAAGGCAGGACTGGAAAGAGTCGTTGAGAAAGTTTTTATCGGGCGAACGAATGGACGTTCTCGTGATCGATTTTCACGATCGATGAAGTGCCACCATCCAGTACTGTCCCTGTCGCTTCTGTGTCCTTTTAACAGCGGTGGAGTTGTCAGATATTATACTTTACGGTTAGAACATTGGTTGAATTTAAACGTGTTATTTTTCTTTAAATTTCTACAAAATAATATAAATCGATAACCATAGCGTTAAAAAGGTCAGTGAAATCTTCGATATTCTCAGAGTTATCATCCGAGTAGTAGATCGTAGGTTTCTATCGCCAAATTTTAAAATTTATTCGAATGAGAATTCTTTGCGGAACAATTAAAGAATCAAAATTCAATGTTCTCGGAATTATTATTCGAGCGGCTTTAAGAGGATAGAGTCTAGATTTCTATCGTCAGATTTTAAGCTTTATCCAAATAAGAATTCTTTGCATGGTAATCAGAGAATTAAAATGGTAAACGGTGTAAGTGCCAAGAATGAAAACGTTCAGCTCGGAACGAAATCCTTGGAATTAACACTCGAGCTAACAATGCAGTTGAAATGATTCTAAATAAATTTATCAAATTTATTACGCTGGTTTTTGGATGATTTTCCATGATTTTCCATGATTTTCCATTATTTTCTGTTCAAATTATATTCCACATAGCATTACGTATATTTTCATACACTCTTCATTTCCATTTCTTCGGTACAAACAATTGAACTTAAATCGTGCATACTTCTACCGTCAAGAGCAACACCCTAAACTTAGTTCTTATCTTTGATACCTAATCATCACACCTTATACTCAATACCCAAATCCAAATCTACAATTCAAACATAGAGATTCGAATCCAATCTTACCTCAGAACCAACACCAGATCGTAACTGTCGAAGCTTCGATTGGTAATTAGTTGGTCGGAGACAAGGAGGACGCGCGAGTAGTGTATAATTATATCGATTGCCGTCGATTCTACTGGGCACGTGGAAACAGCCGTTCGAACACGATCAGATTCGGAATCGATACGATAATAATTGGCTCACGCGCGTGTAATAGAATTGCCGGTGTAGCCGACGGCATGGTGTACATAGAAATTTAGGTTGCCGGCCATAATAGCTGATACACACTTACAGACACACTGAATGGATCGCGGCAACGGCTGCTTTCACGATAAAGGTATACCAATAATCGTACCTTTTATTTACCCGAAATGGCTCGTCCTCGACGAGCGCGCTGATTTCACGCTGGAAAATGATTCTCCGATATGGTTACGACCAGATTCCGCGCATACACCGCCCTATTTATTCGGGGAAATGGCAATTTTAAGATATCACCGGCTCTGTGTTTCGAGATTTTGCTAATAGACAAGTTACTTCGACGAGGTTTGTTGGATTTACCTTGTGGAAAGCATTCGCGGTAAGAGAGATAAAGTAAAGCGCAAAATTTCACTCCAGATACTAACTCGGCAAACTTCTAATCTTCCATTGCTAAACTTTTCTAAATATCGCAGAGTTTTCTTGTGAAAACTTAAACTCTTGTCTTGGAAAATAAAAGTTTTATCTTAAAAAGAAAAAAATATATTTATTGGACGAAAATGAATGATTTAATTTAAAATTCAATCTCCGAAGAAAATTACGCGTGTCGCCGTAGCAACGCCAGTGGTGTATAAAAAATGAATATATTAATTTACCGTAGTATTTTCTTCTTGAGTTATTCCAATTACACGAAATTCTTGGCAAGCGAGAAAATAGGGAAAAGAAAAATAAATAACGAGCTCAGGATTTATATAAAAATCGTTAGAAAGAAATATTAGAACCGGAATGAAAAATTCTTCGGAGTCCCTTCGTTTTACGATCGAACGAGAAATCGTTGATCACTGCCTTCGCTTCTCCGGCATCGTCAACCTTACTTCGAGCTTTTATTCGACGCCGTAAAGCAAGCTTAACACGTCACTTGGCCCGATATAAGGCCGGGTAGAATGCGTCGAATGAATTGTAGCTTGATCCAACATCAATATTGATTAAGTACACAACGAAGGAAAAGTGTAACTTTGCTCTCGAGGTAACACCTTACGATGGCTGACACATAATGCTCGGATTAAACTTGGAGTGTCTTTGGCTGTAACTGATGAGACTGCGGAACATTATTTCTCACACTGAAAAAAGCTCCTTGGTACTCTTCGATCAAAGTCTTGATAAAAGAACGAGCTGTCTTAGACGCAGAAAATTCTAAAGGAACAACGAACGTTAACAAACTATTATATTTTCTTGTAATTTATAAAACTATTTGTTTCCAAACACTAAGGCTTAACTTTTTCTCTGATACTCGCCAAATCTTTAATTACCGAAACCTCTATCGAAAAATAAAAAGCTAAAAAATTGACTTTAAAATTTCGAATCTAATTCAATCCTTCTTTTATAAATTTCAAAAATATTCAACAGGTACAACACAGTCGTTCCAGAAATTTCCCAAAACTCACCCAAACCTTCCTCGACGACCAAAATTCGTTGCATTTTCCATCTGAATCAAATTTCGGTCTATTCTTCCACACGAACGCAAACGGTAGGACACCGATTCAGACAATCTCCGCGGCCGTTCCAGTTTACCAAGAGTAACAGGCCCGTTTCGTTCTGTTTCAGCAACGACATGGTTCACGCTGAAGGCCGTGTCGAGTAAATAGTGAAAGGACATTTAATTCCCGGCGTGGCGCGTACCAGGAAAGCGTGAGCGAAGGGAAATCCACGGATTATTTCTCATGTCTGGCACGTCTGGCGGCGCGGGATGGACATCTAGAAAGCTTTATGAATCGCGCGCGACGCTGGTAAGTGAAGCGTTTATTTCTGTCTTAATCGCTCCGTTTGTCTCTGGTGATAAACCACCGGAGCCTCGTCTTTTCCCGCAAGCTTACATCGCTCCCAGACAAGTGTCCATTTATTCTGGGGGACAGAAATGAGTCGCGCAGTAAATTTCCTCCCCTCGTTCCCTTTTCCCCTCCTCGGCCTACTCGCCGCACGATTTTCTCCGTTCCCTGGGACTGGCCTCAGGCGCAGGGACTACCGTGGAAAATTGCGTCCCATGCGCCGATTCTGTAGACAGAATCAGGATGGATGGCATCTGTAAGGTGCTCGGTCTTTCGGTGAAGAATGTGCATGGAGATTCATGGTATTCTTTTTCTTTTTTTTTTTCATTTGGAAGATTCCTGTTTTATGGAATCTTTTGTACGTGGATTTTGAAGATAGTTTAGATGTAAAATTAAAAGCAAAAAATATATGTATTTATTGCTCCGTTCGTACAGTTCAGTTTTTGGATTTAAAAATTGAATTTGGTGAAGAAAATGAAGAGGAAAAATTATATTATTTAATACTAAAACTACCGACCATTAGAGTAAATCTATTTGTACCAAAAAAATTATAGTGATAGATATTTGAAAAAAAAAGAAACATAGGATGCAATATTTAAAAATCGTGAAAAATTCTAAGAAATGCACCGTTAAAAAATTGATAGAATGTGTATGAAGAATTAGAAACCGCCCTTTTGATATATCATTGCATAAACTTCAACGAGATAGAATTAAAATGAAGATGATTCAAATTCGTTGATACATCAAGTTTCCGTTTGTGACTGTTTCCCGTTACAATTACCCAAACACAGCTGTCAACGATAAAACGCAGGAATCCGTCATAAAGAGCAACGCTTAATGGTTAAAGTAGTTTATACCGCTTCAGGGCAGTCGCGCGTCCGACTTATGCTGCACACTTCTACTTATACCGTTGTACAGTTATCTATTGTCACCGGCTATACGCAGAAACACATTTAGTCCGTTCTCTATTATCTTTGCACAGCACGAAGTTTCCATTATTTATACGTTTTACTACGAGCGAAGTTTACAACCGATGCGTTTAACAGTTGTTGCAGTTTGCACCCGCGGCTGACTTATCCCGTCCAATTCTACTGATGCCTTCTCTGATTATCTACGATCGCTACAGGGAGTACATCAGAAACCATTTATTTTAACTTTCGCCCTCCCATAGAAATTTGTGCACCGACAATAATCCGACTTCTCTGATTCAATTCGTACAATTTAATTATGCTAGTTGTTTTATCAAATTTGTAAACTCGTTAGCGGGAAGAAATTGAATTAATCGAAGACAAAAGGAGTCGGAACGAAATCTTCTTGCTATCTGATTTTCTAGAGTTCCAAAGGGCCGAGAAAATTACAGAGATTCATAGTAGTTGCCTGTGGAAATTTCGCGACGATACAGACACAATTGTAATTAACAGAAAATATAATTCTTGGTCAGAAATAAGTTTAAAGTCAATTAAACCCGGTCTCGGTGGATCACGATTCCTCGTTGCTCCTGGAACCAAAATTATCCTCGCTATTTTCTCGTCTTCTCGTCATGACACAACAGCAACGCGAAACAGAACACGTATGCTCCATTCAGGAGCAACAGGTTATCGTGGAATTTTTCGAGAAAATCTGAAATCACAGAGTCAGGTCGTATCAGCGTTCCGAACCGCGCCGAAAATTTTTCTACTTCGACAATTCTCGATTGCCGAGTCACTCCGAAACGCGGTTATCAACGAGCAAAGGTTAAAAATCTCTGTCGGCCTTTCATCGATTTAAATTGGAATACGGAAAAATAAAAAAGAAAAAAAAACAACATACCAGGATTGCCGATAATGAATACAAGATTCACAGTCACGGGAGATACGATAAGGAAAGTTTCGAAGAGATTTACGTTACTTCATAAAGCGGCGAGTGTTCCTCCACTTTTTAGTCAAAGACATAAAAGCCAGGTGAAAGAGGAGGAAGGCTAAAGTTTCCCATAAACGAAGGATTATTCCTCCTACTTGATAAACCAACGAGGACCCGCAATGAAACCCGGTCGTGTTTATTAAAACAAAGTTAAATCCCGTAAGAATAGCTCGGCAGAGAGAATCGAAAACAAGCGGACAGTAAATTTGCGTTATCTCTTCATCTCCTTGAAAATCCTCTTTCCGTTCGTTCACCAGATTCTCCGTGAGTTTGCCGAGGGAAACGCGGATAGGAAATTACGTCTGTAATATTACCTGTTACAGACTATTGGCCCTTATTCCGGTCTGAACGTTAACTTCGTTCGGCCTCGAATACCATTCGCCGCAGGAAATATGGAAGGTCTTTCGGGAATGA
The DNA here is from genome assembly GCA_019453375.1 of Ctenoplectra terminalis. Lineage (NCBI taxonomy): Eukaryota > Metazoa > Arthropoda > Insecta > Hymenoptera > Apidae > Ctenoplectra > Ctenoplectra terminalis. Next base: position 13,241 of record SMSQ01021168.1, read on the forward strand.
GGCGCCTTCATCATTTTTGGTCTTCGCTGACGCAACAGCGGCTCTCAAATTTTCCTCGAAATTCTGTTCAGAAATGTTCGAGAGAATACCGTGTGATACAGGGGTTCTTGAAATTCATTGAAACTTATGCTCCATCGCTTCTTCAGGTTTCACGATTAAATTAATTTGTAAACTTTAACAATATGCAACAGATACCTGTATGAAACAAGGAATACGTTCGGTGTTGTGCGAGTCGTTGACTGAACAGTCGAATAAGACGACAGTAACGTAAGAGAGACACTGCTCTATTTTTTCTTATTTTCTGCAATATTTTGGAGCATTTT